>JAJTUP010000116.1:0-155913 GCA_021399435.1 Diaporthe sp. PMI_573
GCGGCTGGGCGGCGTCACGTCTTTTCTTGCTGGGTCCTGCAAAATTAAGTCGGAGTAAAATAATGAGGAGCGGCTTATTGCTTACCTTGACCCCATGGATATCTCGCAGGTGCTTGATAATATTGGCACTGCCGTTAGATTCGTACGAGAAGTGCGAGACCGTCCGGCACTTCTTCCTCACGCACAGACGGCATACCCACCGAAGCTTCTTGCTGTTACTCTTGAGCCTCATACGGAACCCTTTCACCCACCACCAGGCAACTTTTGCGCCATTGGTCCTCGGAGGCGTGCCCGCCCGAAGCTTGTTGTTGAAGAGCTTTAACAGGAACATAGCTATCTCGCCAGGCGTAGGATTCTCATCCAGGTTAAGTATCTTCCTCGGCGGGGTCTGCGGCGTTGAGCCAGACAAGAATGAGGACATATCTTGGCCAACAGCACTCCGAGATGGGAAAGGATGTCGTCCTCATGTAGGTACGGCCCAGCATACTTAGTGAGGAGCCCGGGGCCAGTGTCCGCCATGATACCTACGTTCCCAAAGCAAATGGGCATCGGCATGAACATGAAGGATATCAGTCAGCATTTGAAGAGCTTCAATGACACCTTGGGCTCTCTTTAGTCTCTCAGTGTTCACCATGATACCCCGCTGCCAGAACTCATCCTCGTCGGTGACCAGTCCTCGGGAAAATCCAGCTCTATATTGAGCCGCCACAGCTCGGGTCGTGGAGACGAAGTAGTAGGTGCCTTGCTGCCCCAGCGGTGGTGTCGGGAATGCTGCCGGGTAGTCCTTCTCGAGCGAAACGATGAGGCCCCCATTGATGGGCACTATAGCCGGCCTCGAAGTATCTTCTTGAAGCTCGAAACCTAGGTCAAGCTCACGCCTGATGTCTGCCATGGTTACGAAATCAGTCTGTCGATAGAAGGCGGCGAAACGGCCCATGGTGTGGCTGTCGAGGATTCTGATACTCCAGCCGATTTCTCGTTGGTAAGCAGTGATGCCAGCCATAGTGAAATGTTAATGGAGAGGCCGACCCGATTATTAGTGGATAGAGTGTTGCCCTTTACTTCCACGAAATGCTCCTCTATCAGGTTGAGGTCTGGTGAGTACGGCGGGAGAAGAGGACCTGCGTGCCCGCAGCAGAGCACAGTTCCCTTATTTTCCATTCTCTGTGGAAGCTTGCATTATCCATCACCAAGACGGACTTTTTGGTGTTTGCGGAAACTTCCCGCAATGACGAAGCAGCTGCTTAAGAAAGTTTCGTACTTTGCTTGAATTAAGCAAATTACTCGTAAACATGAATACATTACATATACGTATTTCCAATTATCTAACAAACCCCATAGATACCCTGCCGTAATATAGTACAACAATGTATAATAAATTCATCAACTTGTATCTTTTATGAATTCGCCATAATACTGTACATATATATACGTTTTGTGTGACTATCATCTATTGTCATACTAGCGTTGTCGTGTTTAGATAACGTACTTAGTTACAAGGACATTTTGCAGCAAGTTTGCAAGTATTACAGGTGATTAGAAAGTTCTTTTGACAAAGACACTAACTATCCATGAGGCGCGTATTCGGTATAAAGTATTAAGGGCCATCAACTCCTCTCGTCTTGAATTATAGTAACTGTTTCTCAGTTTCCCAGTGCTCACCACACACTCACGATGGCTCTCCCTAGGTATAGTGTATTGGGTACCTCGTTCACGGCCAATGTGCTGGCCAAGACTTCATTGTTGATCTTCGTTGTAGTTGTGCTTACCATCGTTTTGGCTATCCTCATCGCTTCCTTCTCACGACACCTTTTCTGTAAACCCTACTTTCAACAAATGAACGTTCTCATCACGGGCCTGCTAAATACGTCACGCTTCCTCTCCGGGCGCGAAAGATTTCTTCGTGGGCTCCTGTAAGCTTCATGCAATCCCAGAAGCTTTCGTGTATTGATGAGCTTAGATGTCAATCCCGTGCCAGTCTGGTCTTCATGGGCGTTTCCACTTATGGCATGTACTTGGCTGTGCCCGGTCAGCAAGTGCGCAAGCTTTTGCAGAGCTCGCGCCAGCTAGTCCCATGCCCTAGTCTTGAAGACGCTCTAAATATCTTCTTCGGGCTGCCCAGCATAGACCTACACATCTTCGACCATGAGGTCATAACTCGCTTTGAGAGGTCGACCGGGATCGAAACGGAGCACTCTGACCCATCCCGTCGTATCATGGCTCATCAAAGAAGAGATTTCGCCCGATATTTCCAGGGCCAAGATCTTGATGCTGTGGTCAGGAGATTCTTGGGCAACCTGACAACTAATTTGCAAGGAAGTCTCAATTGTGAGCTTAAACCATCAGAGATGTGTGATGTCTACACCTTTCTCTTCAGTCACATATTCCGTGCTGAAGTCTGTGCGCTGTATGGCGAAACCATGTTTGTGGCCTGTCCGTCTTTTTGCGAGGATTTTATGCGTTTCTATGACAGATTTCCCATAATTTCTATGGGACTTCCTACCTGGCTGTGTCCTTCCGTCTATACTGCTCGTCGGCAGATGCTCAAGAATTTCAAGGATTGGTATAAAATATGCCAAGACAAATCCGACCTGTTCATCAATCATCAGGAAGATGTTGCATACGAACCGGTTTGGGGATCGATCTGTATCAAACGGATGGTCCAACGGCATAGGAAACTGGGATTCTCTGATGATGGAATTGCTAGTGTCATGCTCGGATACTTTTTTGTGTAGGTTCTGTCTACGGAATTTGTCTTCTGAGGATTTTAAGTCAGCTGATAATCCTTAGCACTGTGGCAAACAGCATACCTGCTACAATATGGATGCTGCTTTATATCCTCCTCGACTCAGACCTCACAGAACGGCTAAGGGCCGAAATCAGCTCTTCCTTTTTGAGTCCATGTGAATTGGACACCAACAGGCTGACAAACCTACCGCTGCTAAACTCCGTGTACTGTGAGACCCTGCGTCTGCGAGTTGGTGGTGCAGTGGGTCGTAAATGTCCTGATTCTGATTTCATCCTTGATGGCTGTATAATTAAACAGAACATGCCCGTGATGGTGTCAAACTGGCTTGGCGGCCTTGACAGCTCCTTTTGGAACGACGGCGCCGGCCGCCGTGCCGGAACCAAGCATCCAGTCGAAGTCTTTTGGGCAGAAAGATTTCTTGGCGATCGTGGGACGAGGCTGGTAAAGGCGGGAATGGCGGGAAACTGGTTCCCTTTCGGCGGAGGGACCTCGAGATGCCCCGGAGAAAGTCTGGCCAGACATACGATTCTGGGCTCTGTAGCTATGGTGTTAAACGTTCTGGATGTACAGCTATCGGAACCTGGTGCATCGGCCAATGTTGGATCGCGGCACCGTACCCTTCCATTCGGCTTACACTCCTTCGACAAACCTGTACCTTTTACAATTCGCATGCGAAAGTCATGAGCAGATTCAAACTTGGAGGACAAAAACCTGCGTTATAGTAGTTTTAGTTGATAAGGCTGAAATTGAAAGTGATTCAAAGGTCAATGAAATGAAAGACTATGTGTCTATGTTTTTTTTGGCCATATGCCACAATCGTATTTGAAAGCTGCTGTTATCGGGACTCGCCGATATCATCTCGCATTTCCGTCACAAATATGCCGCACGGAATTAGCCAATCATTCCCAGACGTGACATCTAACCTGGGGGCTAGGAACTGGGATACAAGCACAAGTCATACAGGCACTCAGACCTTAAGCACAACTCAGTCTATTGAGACACAATTGAATCCAAAGACCTCTGATCAATCCAATGACAAGACAGGGGACGGTATATTTGGCTTCCGCGGTGTCAGCTCCGCCACTCGAATGTTGACTATTCCCGGCTTTGGGTCGAAGGTGCTCACATTGGCTCGAACCATCACAACGTTACTTACTACAACGGTTCCAAGCCCAGATTCGAACAATGTTTAAATATTGAATTTCTGTCAACGACTAAACAAAATTGTGGAACTCCGATCGTGTTGAATGATCCGGTATGGAGAGTAATGTATAGCGAGGGCTCACTAGACTGTGAAATCCCGAATTCGTGTTGGACTTTCACTTTCAGAGACCACTTAGTTGCGACACAACGTAAGATAGGGATAATATTTATCGAAATTCAACGGTTTTATAATGTATTCTCATTTTCGGCATCCTCTTATACGTCAGAAATTACCCCAGGAGTTAAATTCTATATACTTTTGCCCGGAGTAACCTTCTTCTCTGTGCGCCAATGTGATGCACAAGGTCACGACTCCTGTGTGAGGTAGTTGAACAGGTCTTTACATGTTGTTGTTATGGACAATAATGACGCTGCTTTAACTAGATTGACCAAGGGGGATTGCTATCGCGTTGATCTGGGCTGAAGAGTTGAGTATGCTTATATTTGACGTTTCAAATTATTGGCGACCGCAGTAACCTCTCAGTTAAATGAGACATAGTGGCTTTTATATATAATCGCCGACGACTTGGTTTCGCCTAGGAATCGCTCTATTCTCAATGTCGGTATCTTATCTTGTATTTGTTTAAGGTTATTCTGACTAGTGGCGCAGTTCGATGGCACTGGATCTACTGCCGCTGCCGCCAGCCGGATCGACTTACATGGCATGACCCTGGGCGGCAACCCGCATGTAACCCAGCCCGTTGAGCCGGGCCGTCCGGTCACGACTTCAGCGGCCTTCTGGAATGCAGCCACAGGGGGCCGAGCATCCGCGATGCCGGCTATGTTAATGACTAGTTTTAAAGATCTCCTGAAGCCCATGTTCAGATATAACTTCCTCAGCCATATCAAAATGCTTTATAAGCATACTTAATAAAAGAGCAACACCCGAAATACTGGTGAAGACAAGGTAGATGCCCCTGAGCCCGAAACAATATGCATCAAGGATCTGAGATCTAAAGACACTATCAGTGTGCATCTGATGGAGCTCGGCAACAAAGACCTCGCTGACCGACGCAATATGTACACGGATTAAAAACGAAACCACCTAGGTGCGGTATGGACGCAGCTTGGTACTTTGCCAGAATCAAATCAGGCGGATAAACGACGGTAGGAGCCTGTGACGACGCAGCATTGTCGAGGCTTCAAGTTCTTGATGAATGTGTGCTGAGGTGGTAGTGGTTGGGTACACAATAAAGGATGAAATATGAGGGATGGGGAGTTAAGTGTGAGGAGACTGAAGTTCCCAGACCCGTCCTTTTATACCTCTCTTCTCTCAGAAAGTTGGTTAGCCATTCCTTCTGGAGGCCTCTCGTAGCATCGAACCTCAAATCAAGCCTGTCTCAGCCGGCTTGTCCTGGGCGGTATGCATAGGCTCCTGCCACGACTTTCTGGATGTGGCTAAGCACCACTAGGAATGGAGGGACCGACAGAACCACTCTCTGACCAGTATGTGGGCGCTATCACCAGACTCCCATCTAGCGGCCTCGAAAGTCCCTCGCTGACCATTATGTGCTGCAGGTCCTTGTATTCGCCCAGCCGACCGGCCGCCACGACGGATTGACCCTCGATATCTGCCCATTGGCAAATCTTCCGACAACCCCTTCATCAAGACTGTGCCCATCCCAGGGAAGAAACGACCTCGCACCGCGTCCAGTTCTCCGAGCCGATCACCATCTAAGGGCGGTGATGACCTATGTGACGATGACGAGTTTCCCGAGACTATTATACCGAGAGAGGAGGCTACTGTGATCAGGGTAGGGAATCAATCCACGACTTCCACGGTATTGATCAATATGTTGACTTCAATCCACGTCAACGTCAATCCACGAGACCTATTGTTACGTAATCAATCCATCCACGGTTGGGGGCTCGTGGATTGAGATGTGGATTGACGTGGACGCTAGTCAGGGGTATTGGTGCCCTGATATATTTCGTTAATATTTGCTACGTATCTCTGCGCAACCACTAACAGATCTAATCAGGCAATACCTCGGACGCGTTCTGACACGTCGGGACGCGTTATAACGCCTGAGCATGTCTCCTCGTTTGCTTGATTCATACGGTCGGTGAACCTTCAATCTCGAGATGGCGGACTTTCCTTTTGACCCTAAACTACCGACCAACAACGACGGGCATGCTAAGGTCCCTCAGCCTAGTCTGGATCCGGATCCCGAAGTCCGCCAGCCTTCTACTTAGGCACCAACAAGTGATGAGGAGCGGAGGATCTTCCGCGTCTGGAAGGGATTCACGCTTGGCCGAGCGCAGCAAAGATACCCTATCATGGGTATGGAATTACGGAGTTGAGATTCAATCCAAAACATCTCAACGATGGATCTGTATGCCATGTGTGCGCTAGAAGACCCCCACGCCGCAGTCATATGAATCCAAAGGTACCCAAAACGCTGAACTTCACCTCTGGAAAGCTTACGGCTACTGGGATCCATCAGGATGACGATCAACACCATCACAGAAGAAAGGAGGCAAGAGGGAGCTTGCTTCTATTTCGGACTTCATAAGCCTCAAACGTTTCAACCCAAAGGATCAAGCGCTGGCCAATAGCTTGATCAAACGCTTCGATTGAGGAGAGTTCCAGAAGCTTATTGTCAACTGGATAGTCAAAAGCTAGCAATCGTTCAAGCAGGTTGAACACCCTTGATTGCAACAGATTTTCGAATACCTTAATCCAGCAGTCAAGGTTACGAGTGCGCACATTACAGCGAAGACTATGCATAGACTGGCGGTGCAACAATTCGAGCGATATCATAGCACAGTCCAACAGGTCTTAAAGAGGTTGCTGGGTCAGATCCACATTGCCTTTGATGGCGCAAGGACTAGGAATCATCACGCGTTATATGGCGTGACGGCTGTCTTCAGAGACCACGAGAATTAGCTCCAAAAAGTCGTGCTCAGCATTCTGGAGCTGGTAGAGCGATATACTGGCGAGAGCATTGCTGCTGAGATCCTTGAGATCATCAGGTCGTTTGGCATCAAGGACAAGGTTGGTTACTTTACTCTTAATAATGCAGCAAATAATGAAACGGCAATGTCAGAGATTGCAGAAGAGCTGAAGTTTGACCCGATTCAACGACGCGTTTAATGCATGGGATACATCCTTAACCTTATTGTTAAATCCCTTCTCTTTAGAAAGGATGTTGATGCGTTTGAAAAGTCTCGTTAAAGGGGAACCTTTAGCAAGAGCAACCCATGACGAGTGGATGCGGAAGGGTCCCGTGGGGAAAGCGCACAACTTCGTCGTTTGGGTCCATCGGGCCGACTTACTGACTCAGTTGCTTCGTCAACTGCAACAAGACTCATTTGCAGCTTCTGGCGATCCTGAAAGTGGAAAGCAACGGCCAGTTGACGTTGTCCTTGACAACGATACTAGATGGTTGTCCCAATACTACATGATAAAACGAATGCTTCGCTTGCAGCCCGTCTACGAAGAATTCATCGCCAAAGCCAAGAGGCTATTCCGAGACGCTCGGAAAGGTGAGGGTGGACAGAAGCTTCCTCCCTGCCTCGAGGAGTCGAGCTTCATCAACGAGAGCGATTGGGCGGTGCTGAGGACATTTGATGAGATACTCTCTGATTTCCACGTCGTTGTGCAAGTACTTCAGGGAGATGGACAGCCGCGATATCGATCGTCTGGAGTTAGGGTACCTTTGAAAGCCTCAAAGAAATCCCCCCCCTTACCAAACTTCTCTTCGTTTGCACTGTTTACCATTGTCTACTTACGGCTTAGAAAAATTACATAGCCTAGGACTACGCCTTCCCTGGAAATATGCCAGAATTCAGCTACTCCAAAAATTAGGCCAGAAGGCCAGACAGCCAGAAGGCCAAAGGAAGTATTCTAAAGTACCGCTTAAGGAGGAATAGATTTTCCTCACAATTGCGGGGTAGCTGTTGGAGAGATTAGTCAGAAAGATACCTCAAAATGTGATGGTCTTGCAGGGTGGGCGCACTGAAAAAGCTGGGTGGGTGGACTGTGGCTGCAGGCGACGGGCTTGTTATCAACTATAGATAGGGTGTCCTGCCCTACTCTCGTTCCACTGTCCTTCACCTTCTTTCTTTGTAGCGTCCATCAACCCATGCATTGTGCCAATTGAAAATACCAAGCTTACACATTAAATCTTGTCTATAGCCAATAGCATGGCATCACCTTGCCCATCTAAACGCCACGACGACCCGGCGGAACGGATCTACAAGCGTCTTGGAGTGTGGCCGAAGCTGATCTTCGACTCACGCGGGCGGTCTGAGCTGTGCCCTTCTAAATGGTCCATAGGGCTTCTAGATTCCTTAAGTGCCCTCATCGACTATTTCGACAAGTTTGACCGAGCCCAAGGCCACCCAGGTTCAGCCCCGCCACGCGCGACGACGCGGCAGCAAGCCAAGGCCTCTGCTGACAATTCCAAGCTGAAAGACCGCATTGCCCTTGCCCTCATAGAAGAAATAGACACGAGGATCCAGCAAAAGACCAAGACGAGGCGGAAAGGCTCTGTATTGGTAGCCCACCCCCCAAAGAGGACTTATCTGACCCCTCACGACATCCAGGCAGTCCGTGACAAGCATGAGGTAAGTCGCAAAGGCAGCTCTCATGTCTCTGAAGAATACGAAGACGCAGAAGAAGATGACGGTGGGAGAGTAATTGTGGGAGAGGACGAGGGAAGGGATGATAGAGAAGAGGGGGCGGAATATAGTTCAGAAGACCAGCACGCTGAGGGAGAGGAGGACCTTGATCCCCCTCAAAACGAAATTAATGGTCAGAGGAATGAGGTAAACTCTCTGCTAGCTTCGCCCTCATCGTCAGCTGCGCTTGTTGGCACCGTCCCACCAAAGACCAAAAACCACGATCAGAACGTTGCCCCGGGAGGTCTCGCAGGCAAGGCATCTCTGTCTGCACCAGTCAACACAGGGTCGACTTCAGCAGCTAGAACCAACTTGAACTTGAAGGCTCTTACCCATGCCACTGGCAATGACGGCTCTGAAAACGTCAACGGTACCAGCTTACGGAGTACGCGACAGGCCCAGCCAAGCTCCCCGCATGCCCTTCCGGCAGCCCCGACTCCCAGCCCTATGCCACGCCAGCTCACTTCACTGGCGAGTCTCCACCGCCACGAGTGGTCGGAACAGTCTTCATTCGTACCAAACAAGCGTCCAAGGCTCAGCGGCCATTGCAATGGTAATTCCCGATCAACCGATGAAGCTGGCAGCGGCGACGCAGAGACCGATCTGGCTAACAACGACAACGGCCACGGCAATACGTATGTTGTTGATACGTCTTCTGAGAGGCATTTCGGGCAACAGAACCTCCAGCTTGGGGGTGATTCAAGCTTGATCCATAATATCGGCGAGCTCTCTGCCCTAGAAGCCATCCGCCAGCAATCAGTGCACTTCGCCGTGTCTGCCGCAGAACTCCAGGTAACAATCTCGCGCCAAAGCGCTCTCAACGCTGCAGACAAAGAGACCATCGCTAAGGCGGGAGAATGTTCTGAGAAAATAAGCGAATTCATCGGACTGTCCTCACGGAAGTTAGCAGACTTACGGAGTACAATCAAGGTCAGTGTTCCTGCATTCGAAAACCTCCCGACACTCGCGGGACTGTGTCACCAAGGCCGATACTACTGGTTGAAATTCTGACGACCTCAGAAAGGTCATTCATGGATTCACGCATGAAAATGAGAAGACGGCGCTGCTAGCACAAATTGAGGGCCAACTGGGGCACCTCCAAGAGAAATGGAGATTCTCTGAGCAGGAGCGTGCCACTGCGCTCGACCGCCATGACCAGCGAGTCAAGGCCGCGCTCACCACGGTCACCCAGCACGAAAATGCGGTCAAAAGGAAGAAATACTGGGATCTTGTGTCACTCGCCACCCGAATGGAACCCGAAAGATTGCAACAGGTTGTGGGCAGCCACCCTGTTGTGGCTGAGTATTGGCGAGCCCCAACTGATAGCGGCGGAGAAGACCGCGATGCCTGTGAATTACCACCCCTTCAGTACCCGCGGAATGGAGGAGACATGCAACTGCCCGCATTGTGGAAGGTGTTTCCTCAAGGCCCTGCAGAGCAGTGTGATTCAAGTGAGAGCTAGACGGTGGTGCGAGGGCTTTCGTCCATATACATGCATGAGGCTCGTCGCGATACAGGGTGCTGGTCCGCACTGGAGAATTAGGCGCTCTAATTGGCTATATGTCGTCTATCGGAGAGATATCGCATCAAATTGTTGAGCACGTCGTTAGTCAACTTGGAGTCTTCGCCTGTGCTAACCAACCTTTCGAGATCAGCGGCGTCCGGCTACAGAACCAGCTGGCGAATACTGTTGTGACTCCTCACCAAAAAGCTCTTGTTCACGGGTTCTAAGAAGTATCCTGACGAAAATGCCGATAATCAGCACTTGTCGACGCACTCTTTCGACCATGTTAATATGTATGTGATTATCGCATGTAACCTCCGTGATTCTACAGTATATACTCCGACAGAGCATCATGCTAGAGAACGAGGAAAATACGCGTAGCCCTCTATCATAACTAGTGATGTTGTACATACGTACGTACTATAAGGGTGCTGTACGTACACGTATCGTGTACATACAATGATGGCCCACGATCTTCCCAAAAAGGCAATTTGTGGTCCCCCCTGCCCTTAACTTAAGTTTAAGGCTTTCCTTTCCTTTTTCTTTTTTTTCCTCCTTCAAATTTCTCCATCTCGAATTTCTAGAATGAATGTGAGTACCAATTTTACCTCATCCTAAGACGAAATATTAGTTAAAGAGTTGTATTCCGTAATTTCAAACTCCGGTTCAAATGTCTCTCTCATTATATATACCCCCAAAGGAAACACTTCCTGGCGTATATTTACTTCGTCTCATGCCAAACTGATCTCTAGACTCATCAAATAATCGCAATACGAGATGGACTCACCGACTTCAACCATTGTAATTAGCCCTGCCAATTCGTGGTCCTCTGGCTGCAGCTCGGCCTCAACCCTGCTGGAAGATACCCATTCTCCAACTGATCTTGGGTTTGAGATAAATCAAAATCAACTTGAAGATCATTCTTTCGACACTGGAGCGTTCTATTTAGCGTGCGTCCAAGGCGGAGACACCCTCCAAGCATGTCTGGCCAGCTCAGACGTCGACCTCAATAGTCCGCTGCCGGGTAGGTGCGGTAGTAATGTGTTCCACGAGGTTCTTCGTATCCCCGCAGATCAATTCAAAGATGGCAAAGGCGAAGTTTTACAGTTACTCTTGCGCAGTGGTGCGGATCCGCTTGCTAAAAATGACCTGGGTGACAATATACTGCATATCCTCGCGGGATCAACCGAGCCAGAGTGCCATGACCTTCTCAGCTTCCTTTTAGAAGAGAAAAACGATATTGCAGATGTAAGAGCCGCTTGTATTCAAGGCTTGAACCAACAAAATGACTTTGGAGACACCCCTCTAATTGTAGCGGTACTCTATAACCAGCTTTCTCCAGCGGAAGTCCTGCTGAGAAACGGCGCTGATATGCAGATCAGAGGGGAGTTCGATATGACTGCAATAGAATTCGCTGAGTCAAGAAGGTATTACGACATACTAGGAATTCTTAGGCAATATTTCGAGCTGGAATGTAGGGCTCCTAAATGATGACGACATTATAACATTGTATCATAGTGTAGCACGAGAATGAGTCTAATGGATTTGTGTAGCAAATAGGTGGTGAATTTGAATTCGAGCACATGGGGCCACATGTGCTTAGTCAGGAAACGGTGTATAATAAAAGAATTGATTGGATACTTGTTACACGTCGACGACGTCACTTTGTAGATTGTGAATCAGTTGATGTTAGGTTGATTTCCGTAATTCCAAGGGCTTTGATGCTCCTCCAGAAGGCACGCTTCTTGTCCTCTTCTTTCTCGCCTCATACTGTACAATCAGTCCAAAATTGACGCTCCCGCAAAACCTGCAACTATGGCACCACAACCTGATCCTGCAAAGCGTATTCTAATTTAATCTTTCCTATCCACATGGTTACCCTTCAGGACGACTGTTGTAATCACTTAATCATCCTCACGCAAAGTACTCAGTCTATCGTGGATACTACAAATAGACATGACTGCTATATTAGACAGAGCAACCCACACTTCTCTCTTTCCACCTAGGTACTGCAAGGCTCTATATTTCGATAGGCTTTCTCACGGTGGGTGTTTTTGCTTTTGGTTCTAATGTGAAGAAAAAGGTAATTCACCTGAATTGATACGTAATGACAAACGCCTTGGTCTATACGCAGCTCTGCAAGGGCCCTTAGAAAATAGAAACCAATGGCAGTGTACGGACATAAAGACGTATATTCGTTATTCTAAGGACTACATGCCTCTTGATCATTATAATCATCGCCTTCTTAACTCCCATCTACAACATCATCTGGGTCTAGCTCAAATTACTAACAGGAAGTAAGCTCTCTCCAACCAAGACCTGTACGTGCCAGCTCGAGCTGGATGAGATCTCTGTTGGCCTTGAATACCGACAAGATATGGCTTGCAACTGCCCTCATATGTCAGCTGCTATCGCCGTCCAGGTTCACAAACAAGGCAATTCTAACAGACAAGAAAGGGCATCGTACCGTCCAGATGGTCCGATTTGGGAACCTCACTAGGGATGTCGATGGCGTCTATTCAAAAATGGGGCTAGTTATATCACTAAGGAGCTTCTTCTCAACTTGCTAACATAGGCTTCTTACTAGATACACACAGTACTGGACGACAAAAGATCCGATTGCCCTACAAGAAGTTATGCCGGAGCTCATTGATTGTAAGACAATTATCAAATATGCCAACATTGATGATGGGTGCAAGTTAGACACTCCGGATTTCGAAGATGGTATTGAGCTGAATGGTCGTGATGAGTAGTAAGTCGTTACTATATATTGAAGATAGGCGTATTCTAATGTCACAATAGCGGCCACGAAACCTTTCACTTCCCACACAATGAAGGTGATAATTGGTGCAAGACGGACCGAAAGCCATATGATCTCATCGTGTGCGCAACCCTGCTGAGGGCGAAACATCTTGCCCCTAACGCTGTCAAAATCAGGTACGTTTGTGTATGTAGATAGACTTGTTTTGGGTAGGTACTGATGGTCACTTAGTTCCGATGGTGATTGGGACGACTGGAGCGAGGCAGTGGCAACGGTCAATAGCCTCTGGCCTGGTATAACAGTGAACTGTCCGTGGACGACGCGGCATGGCGACCTTGTCGTTTCTGATACCAACAATCCGGAAAGCGACGATCAGTTCTCAGAACGCGTTTTGTCATATCCATTCCGTCACGCCCACACAGCTCTTTCTAGAGGCCTGCGAGCGCGAGCATCTTGTAGGGGACACCGGGACAGTCCTTCCGGAGGGCGCAGCCGCTGCGTCCGTGTTACAAGGGCTTGTGTGTGTGAAGGGCTTGTGGTATTTCAACGATAATCTCTAAGGGGTTCTAGAGTCTCTGAGGTTCTGGGATCTCCCCTGAATGCAAGTTGAGTAGCGTGCGCCATATATAGACCAAGATATCTTGATGCCTGAGGCTCCCTTTCCTTGCTGAGCCGTAGGGGACCCTCTTGCTGCCTAAACAATCCACAGTGGGTTTCTCCGTGTGACAGTCCGCGCGCCCCGCTCCCCCCATCCCCGGCGCCGCCGCCGAATGATCTGTTTTCGCTGCTCTTATCGCCAAGTCTGCTAAGGCGTTCAAAGAACGCCATTTAATTGGGATTTCTCACAGGATATTGATTGATTGGTGGAGTCGCCCGAGTTGTCCGAGTTGCCTGCTGTCTCGCGATGTCCTGTAGATTTTGGGATCTCAAGTGAATAAGGGCAGAGAGGGTCATTTATACCTTCCGATGCGCATTTTTAAACTCGATACCCAAGTGCTGCGGCGGATGGGTGTCGGGAGGGTGCATTGAGTGGTGGCCGACTTGCGCCCTGCGAGGCCCGATGGTCCGCCTGGCCAGCCGGTTGCCTTACGCCTGCAGGCTCATCATTCTTAAAAACTGTTATTATCACCATTCTTGGCCTGGCCACCACCATAGCAGTCTTATAGCGACTGTAAGAGTTCGGGTTTGTGAAACATTAATGAGGATGGAGATTGCATCACTATCGAGAATAAGGAAGATATCCTAAATGCGTTTTTGGACCGGCGCGATGGGTGTAGGTTGTGTTCGGAAACAATTAAATCCAAATTTGAAATTAAAGATATCGCAAAACAGCATATTTAAATGAGGACTGTTAGAACAGATTGCTATCTTACCTATATAAGCATGCCATGGGGCTCAATTTCCTACTCATCTCGGTCTGTAAAACATTTGAACATGATCCAGTTTAATATAGTTTCAAGGAAGAAAGCAACATACCATAAAACGAAGAACAGTAATTTGTCAACCACAATTGTCTTGGTCCTTATCGGGTCAATTTTTGTAATTGCAATCATAAGCGGTATAATAAAACAAATACGCCTGTACAGAATGAGAAAAATGGCCGAACGCAGCCGCCATGCCCAAGGTTCCATCACAGGACCAAACATCCTGAACAAAGCCTTGCCAGCGACACCAGAGCCTACATATGATAGGAATCAAAAGCGACGAATTAGCTAGTGGAATGAAGCTGACTTAGGAACGGTAGAAGTGGGAAAATAAACGCTTGGGAAGCATGCGAAAGTCAGGCAGGGCGATCAAGCCTTGGGCTCGGGTCGCACGCGTGCTGTGCTGTGGTTCCCCACACACACACACCTCTACCGGTACTCAAGCCATGCGTCTATGGACATCGTTTTATCTTACGGATTTTGAAGGGCCCTACGCTCCTTGCGATCTTTGGATCTCAGACGATCCCATGATAAAGTAGCGAAATGTCCTTTAAGCACATTGTGTGGGTTGTCTGCCATGCAGTTCTCCGACTTTGTTAACTCCAGTTGCTTGGAAGATGGTTGGGTAGTAACTCCTCTACCCGCTCGAGACGATCCAGTTATAGTGTCGCGGCTAATGTTCGAATAGAGCAAGTTGACTGGTTTTCTGACTATAGAAATGAAAACGGAGATTCGCACAACCATTAATGGAGGGTACATAACTTTTCATAACTAAGCAGGCTGCAACCAATCAGAGTTGGTATAATGAGGGCATAGACGCTTTCTTCCTTTCATCTTGCTCTTCATCTCCTCCAGCAGAATACCAGCGCCTACGTTGTGCCTAATCCTGCTTAAACCAGACATTTTGACGTGCCGCCTCAAGTGACTACGGAAATTGTCCAGTCTACCGAAAATTTTGGGAGTCTCGCAAAATTGACAACGCCATATTTCCGGATTTTGGGAATGAGCCCTAGAGTTGCGCATCAACTTCTGTATGTCCGCCCCACCTCTGGATATGAACGGGATCAACTCATTGTAATGCCTCTTTAACTGTGCTACTGCACATTTTTACCATGAAGGAGTAAATCAGGTTGAAAGAGTGCTTGCTAGGCAAATGTTCGGTTGATTAGCTATAAATGTATTTCCGAAATCTGATGTGCCTATTTCCAATCCACCAAAGCTAAAGCCCATGGCTATAGGATTTCTCATACAAGGAGACTTTAGAGAGAATATTTCCAACCCCTGCTGGTTTATATAGACGTCCAACTTGGCTCTATCGAGGAGGAAATTAAGGATGTATATATTCTTGCGGGTTGTTGTTATTTTTAGCTAGTTAATTTTGAACCCACCCCTAAAACGTAGGAAGGACTGTCTTTCACATTACGGGCCAGACATCAAGAAAGGTTCTTGAAAGTAGAAACAGATTAGTTACTGTATATATAATTTTATAGTTGCACAATATACATTCAATAACTCAGAGACTTTAGCAAATCCACGTTCACCCTTTAGCAGGTAATGACCACTAGGGGTATCCGGGTATACAAAGAAACAACAACGATGCATTACCCCCTTATCCACGCGGATTTAAATTTCCACTATAGGACGGCTCAGCGGTCGCTGGTAACGTTTTGTTCAAAATATTATGGCCCAGGGCTGGGACCTGGGACTTGCCGTTATGTTGGCTATTCTTGTTCAGTCTATAGAAGTATATTTGTTTTATTATACCCGTGGCAATTGCAATTAAAAAGATTGACCCGATAATGATCAAGACTATCGTGGTTGATAAGTTGCTGTTCTTGGTCTTGTGGTATGTTGTCGATTTCCTTGAAACAAAAGTGGAAAGACCCATGCTTTGAAAGTGTCATGGAAGGATATATACGTGTTTGTATGTATGTGTTAAGCTGATGGTGACTTGGGTCTATATAGTAGCTATGAATCCGGTGCACAGGGCACCCAGAAAGACCAAGAGCTCGCAGTACCCGATGTTTCTGCCAGCCAACAGCATACACACAAAATTAAACACGTCCAGTAAGAGTCTCCTGCCTCTGGGAATACATCTTTATTTACTCATGCTATTACATTCCTGTGTACTAGTACCACAGAAGTACTTCATTCGATTGTGGAAGAACAATGTGGTCTCGTTTTCAATCCGTATGCATACTCTTTTTATAGAGCTATAGGCCGTCCCCTCGCACAATGGCAAATGCTCAAAGACAAAGCGATAGAGAAAATAAATGTCGATAACAGCAGGTTTAAAATACGAACAATTATGTTTGCAATCACCATAAGAACTGTAAAAGAGGTCTCTCTAGATTTATGCTTGCCACCTTGTTTGTTGGGCTTAATTTAAAGATCAAATGCACCGCCAATCGGCAATAACCATTGACCGGACATCGAATGATGTCTGCAAACGCGGCATGTTCATATGCGCACTTAAGTCGGGGTGAAGTCGAAACTGGAAGCTAGGGAACATTCGGCTCGGGACCGGTCCGACCGCGGGACTGGGATGTACACGACTTACTTGGCAGGTCCCCAGAGCTCTCGCATGTCAGCTTCTCTTTATGCGATTCTCACGGCCTTCAGCTTCTAATTAAAGACATCATCCTTCTTCCATTCTTTGGAGACCTCCATAGTAGCGCCAATACCCTTATCATGTTTTTCTCACGACCGAAGTTGCAATTGCAAAGATTGAGAACCTGCCAGCGCAAAAGATGGAACGGACTAACTCGCGCGTTGATCAGAAGGTAAATCCCCCGCTAAATTTCAGCGAAATCGCTATGTTAACTTGCTCGTTTCGAACAGCGTAATAACGCGCTGGGGCTCCCAGTACAATTCTTTGTATTCCCTCCTTCGTTCTCGAGACCCTGTCAGGGACTGTTCTATTCGAAGAGACGTGCGAGATGAGCTCCGATCCCGAGATTGTCCTGTTCTCCTGCCCGAAGCAGTTCGGATCATTAAGGACAACAGCTTCTGGCTAAAGCTCGAGGCTGCGATTGCCGTGCTTAAGCCTGTGGACAAGTTTCAACATGCTTCCGAGGCTGACGAGGCCGGAATCGCATATGTTGTGAATCGCTGGCTCCAAATCAAAAGCAAATGGGCTGAGATAAAAGAGGCAGATCAGTATCCTGATATTCCGTGGGACGAGATTGAAGCTATATTCACAGCACGGCTTGATAAGCAAACGTATGGCATACACTGGATCGCCGATGCCCTACGGCCTGATACCACTGGGCCGAATTCGAAATTACCGCCTACCATCTTTGCGCGCGTGCAAGAATATCTGCGGAAACAGTTCGGCAACGATAGCGAGTACCACCGTGCCCTTTCCGAATTCACACATTTCCGAATGCGCACAGGCGGCCCAGACGGCTTATTTAATAAGCATAGTGCTGTTTACGACGATGGCTTCAAGCCGGCAATGGCATGGCAGTGCCTCCTCAACCAGGGCTCGATTCTGGCTAGAGTGGCAGTCAAGGTAATGAGCAGAGACCCAAACAACTCAACGTAATCAACGAGTTGATCAACGAGTTGATCAACGGCCAACTCAACCAACTCAATGGAGGACTTTATTAGTAAGCTGCCCAACTCAATATTACCTTGAAATTGGTGGATCTCGTTGATTTCGTTGATATAAAGTGGGTCTACTAGCCACTGTTAGTGACTGTAACTGCGGACTGGTATAAATCCTAACAGCGACCCCGTAACTAAGGCTATGTGTGGCTTGTACGTAAGGCAGATCACCTAATTTCCCTGGCCGCCACCTCCTTTTACCCTCAATTCTGCTTGTAACTTCCACATCGATTTCAACAGCTACACCGATTGCATTGCGTAACTAGCTCAGGATGAGTATTTTATCAGATTCTGACGCCATCACTGCTCTCATCCTCCCACTCCTGCTTGAATTTGAGGATGGTGAGCTCGAGGTGTCTTCGAAGTTTGAGCGCTCGACGGATCACGTAGAGCTGCGAGAGCCAGCGCGTGTCGTTGTCTCGAATGACTTGGAGTGGTTTTCTAGCTCGTAACTTGGCCCTTGATGCCTTTTTAATATCATCGGCTTGGATGTCTCGGAGTAGATAGGATAAGCGTTGCGCACGATAAATGTGATGCACAATATTATGCAGCTTGCCTAAAACATCTTAGCGAAGGAACCCAAGATTCAGGGTAGTTGACACACCAACAGGCCCTTTCTTCAACCACCTTTCCCATTCGACATCAGATACGACACTGGCACCACTGAATGGGTCGTCCAGCTCGAGAGCATCCGCACACTTGCCGAAAAGAACGCGTCGGCGCTTACCCTCAAACCCAATGAGTTCACCAAGCGAGTTCATTGCTGTATCGTTATTGGGAGCATTGTCGAGGGTTGCGTACCCTACTTTGTCTCCAATGCCAAATAGATCGATGATTGTGAATACCTCGGCCGCAATGTTCTCGCCGGTATGCCGTTTCGATATCTCGGGTAGACCGAGGACAATTTTCAAGGGACGATTCTGCTCGTCTCTGAAGAAGCATGCCATCCCACACAGGCTCTTTCGATTTCGAGCAGTCCAGCCATCAAAAGAGATGTGCACCAAACCAGGGCAGCGACGCAGACACTGGATAGGCAAAAGGCTGTCGCAGAAGTCAGGCACGATTTACGTCGTTGGGCTAAGTAATTGCAAATGTTGAGCCCACCTCTCTTCACATTGTACATTAAGAACCGAGACTTCCACTACAATGCTTCGTGCACTTGTCACGTAGAGAGGAGCACACAAGAGACATGTTGCCAAGTAAAAAAGCTAACTAGCGAGTTAATTCAATTGAGTCTATAATTTAAAAACGTAGCCCCAGTCCTCGACTACGCCTCCAATGTCTGGCGGCACGCATTTAAGGACAAGCTCGTACGGCCGATCAACAGAGTACCTGAGCTTGGAGATAGATCGCCTAGTGAAGCATCGCTGACTCTGTGGCTCTTTGCTGACGAGGACTCCGGCTTTGTGGGCTTGATTGGGATCCCTTTCAGCTGGACCATTGAGCGGGACGCCGACGGCTTGTTCGAGCGAGAAGTTGGCCCTGGAACGGCATTGCTATGCAGAGCTGATGGATCATGTAGTTCATAACGGCTATCTGAGAACTTAGACTGTGCTAAAGCGTTGGCCCCTATATGTTGTGCGGGTGTATGGCTGGGTGCCATGTCATCATCACCGTCACCTGTAAGGTCGATGAGATCCATCAGAGCCGATTCAGCCAGATTCAATCAGCACTTGAGAAGCTCTCGGAAGTAACCGTGGCCTTCTAAAAGCAGGCGCTTTGGATGGCTTGCTGAGGGTTAAATAGCCCGTCATGGGCCTCATGTGCAGTCTCCATCAGCCGCTTTTCCCTCCGCGTCCTTCACATCTCTCAGCCTTCGATCTTTTCTCCGCCGCGCCGCGCGCGCTTCGAAGTCCTCCCAGGCGCAGTGTTGTTTGCGTCCTTGCCCTTCTTGCGTTTTGGTCGCGAGGGTGGCTGGGCCTTGTCAGGAGCCTGGGCAGTGCTCTTGCCGATCCTGACCAGGTCGAGCCCCATGAGCGTGTCGTACTTGTCGCCGAGTGCTTGTTTCAGGGCGTCCTTTGGCAGCTCTTGGAGCTTCTTTTGTGCCGCTTCGCCATCCAACACCCAGTTGCGGCGGCGTTTTTCCCACCCTTTCAACGTCTTCGTATAGCGGACTTCACCCTCGCGATCCCCGTTCCCAGTCTCGAGATAGTCGAAGTGCCATTTTATGTGATTTTGGTCGTCAGCGTTCAGGGCTATCGTTATTTCCTTCGCTTCGGGGTCCTTTAGGAAGGGGTTCAGCTCTGAACACGCCTTACACCCAGAATAGCACTTGTACACTTCCGCCGGCCGAGCCCAGTCTTCTGGCTTTGACGGCTCTTCGCCCACGGTCTTGGTAATGTAGGCTCCCACGAGCGACTGGAAGCAGGTCTGCACCTCCAGGGAACCTGTATCCACCGATGGAAGCAGTTCTTTCATTAGCGGCAATAGAACTCCCAGCACTGTATTCTTCTCGGCATTGGGAGCCTGGGTTGAAAGCTGCCGCAACAGATTGGAAGCTAAGTCCTTGTCGTGCGCCAATGTTTGGTTGTAGAAATCTCGAATGAGTACGTCGGTGTATACCGGTGTGACGATGCTCCAAGTAGATGATGGGATGAATAATCAAGCCCGAAGTTAAGTACCACGAAAGTAAGAGGGTGGAGGAATATGATCCTCTATTGGTATACCGGTGTGATGATGCTCCGCGTAGATGATGGGATGAATAATCAAGCCCGAAGTTAAGTACCACGAAAGTAAGAGGGTGGAGGAATATGATCCTCTATTGGTATACCGGTGTGATGATGCTCCGCGTAGATGATGGGATGAATAATCAAGCCCGAAGTTAAGTACCACGAAAGTAAGAGGGTGGAGGAATATGATCCTCTATTGGTATACCGGTGTGATGATGCTCCGCGTAGATGATGGGATGAATAATCAAGTCTGATATTGGGATGAAATTGGAAGAGTAAAGAAGACCATGGTGGGATAGACCTATCATTTATTGGTAAGTGGGTCAAGACAATGACGATAGACCATATTATCATATAATTTGATGGGTATAATAGAGATAAAGATGACGTGGGAGTATCGGGATAGAATCGGATCAAGAGCAGTGCTCGACTTCCTCGGCCGAAATGAATGGGGATTCTACCTCCTGTCCTTCTAGCATGTAGTCGCCTACCTCACCCTTATCTTTCGCTGATCGAGAGGGCTGTCGCCGCAGGCCACCCCATTTAGAATGTCGTATTTGGAGTCTTGACTGTTTACAAAGTTCTTCCACATACCACTGCTCTGCTCTCCGTGTGAAGTTCCAAAGACAGTGAACCTGACCTCGGCGCAGAGCTGGTGAGGGAACAGATTTTGCAGTGTTCAGATGGGAATGGTAGAAGCTGTCGACGTCTTTCTTTGTAACAACATCTGTAGTATGTAGACTCATCCTGTAACTAGGCTCTGAGTCAATGCTTCATAACGAATTTGAATGCAGTGATTCATAAAAACAAAGTTGGACTGAGAATTATACTGTAAAAATCTCTTTAGGAATTATGAATTGGGCGATAAAAGTACGATAAATTTAAAATACCGGTATTTTCCTCATTTAGTAAACTTGACGACGCACAGTACTGTAGAGTGTCCTGTATTTTAAAGTTCCTAGGAGAGATCCTGACGTCCCACCAGAAGTACTTAATATGCATCTGTCTGATATGGAAAGGAACAGTGCGTACAAGTCTGATCCAGGCTACTGTTGGTTGTGCTTTGTAATTAAGTGATGGTTTCGAGCACTGCGGATACATAAATCAGAATGATTGATTTCAGAGATTCATAAACTATGCCGTGGTTATCAATCACTACGTTTATTCATTTATAAAACTCTCTAGTCCAATTATGTCATTTTCATCTAATTCGGAAAGTTATGCCTACTGGAGCGACGTTGATTGGGTGTGACTGTTTGTTCTTGGGTTCAAAGCAGCCCACAATAAGATCTTTACGGAGGAAAACATGAAATCTGGGTTCAGAGGAGCTGGGATTTCTCCATGGGACCCAGACTCCGTTATCTCTAAGCTGGATGTCCGCCTACAAACTCCAGTACAGTCCCTTCCCGTGTCGCCATCCAAATGGGAATCACAAACACCCTCCAATGCCCACCAGACTGTCCAGCAATCAAGTTTTATTAAGGGCAAGATCTCCAACCATCAGGGCAGCTCCCCTACACCGATTATGGAGGCTGTCGACAGGATGGCAAAGGGAGCACAAGCAATGGCACACTCAATTACACTTATGAGCCAGCAGATCCGGACACTTCAAGAGGCTAACATAGCACTCGCCAAACGCCGGAGGGCTAAAAGAAGTCGGGTCCAGCTTGGAGGAGCACTTAGTATTGAGGACTCTCAGGCGATAATCGAAGAAAAACAAAAGGGGAAGCGGCCAGCTGGTGAAATGGCTGAGGGTGCCGAGGAGGCGGTCCGCGGCGGACCGAGCAAACGACGATGTGGCAACTGCGGCAATACTGGGCATTATATAACAACTTGTAAGAAAGATGTAGAAAAGTCTAGTCATTCAGATTCCGAGTAAATAATCGCTCTTTTTTAAGCGGTCCGCAGCGGACCGCCCAAATAGTCGGTTTGGGTGGTGTAGATTGAGGTTGATTCTGCATGGTTGAAATGCTCCATTTTGGTGGGGAAGCCGATTTTCCCACCAAAAGTCGTCCACTTCAGACTGGTATTCATAAGCACTGGTCTTCAGCCCGACCAGCAATCTAACCCTCAAACCTTTCGAAAGCGAAGGCCCCGCCTGAATTATTCGCAACATCCTTAAGCAATCAACCAGTGGCACCTGCTGTGCTGAGCATTTTACCTCTAAACCATCGTCTTTCTGTCAACTTTGCGCACAATATATTCCATCTCACAGGAGCGATCAAAAGCTCATGATTTAAGAAAAAGGCTTCTTTATCTCTGCAAGATCGTTCTAGACCATAGCTCTCGCTCTAGTACCTGCCAATTTCTTGATTCGTTTCCCAAACTACAAAAATTCTGGCTATTTTTCGATGACCTGGCCCGGCTCTTGCCAGCAGGGAGGCAGCTGCACGGACATACTTAAACTTCTTTCAATCTGTCATTACCTTCTGCCTTTTCTGCCGTCCAATCATAGAAAGGTCGTAATAGATCGGCAAGAGACTTTGTGAAAGCGCTCATGCCGCCTTTCAAAGTCAGGATTATCTGTTCAATTTGATCGATTCTGTCTATTAACCGGTCCATTTTGTGGCATGCCTCCCTCGTATAATTTTCAATGTTTTCAAGCGATTGCTCGAATTGGCGTAGTCGTGTTGCCTCACCGCCATATAGTGTTGGTGAACACGGCATCCAACCGTGAGAGCTTATTCAGCGCATGGGCTTGCTTACACTAGCCAAAATTACTTTTTCCTTTTCCTTCGGCAAGTAATTAGTTGTAGTAACACCGATGGCTACCTGGGTACTGAAAGTAAAATGGATCAAGTAATGAGAAACATGCGCGGCCTGTTTGGGGCAAAAATATAGTTTCCGGTAACCACACCCTTACCAGGTTATCCTTGAGCCGGTAGTTGACTGTCTCTTGCATCTCTCCGCATACACGAAAAATGATACTTCAGAAGTAAGACCGAGGATGCCGCACATACTTCAAAGTTCGAACCCTCATAGATGAAACTGCATCACATGAATCATGAATGGCAACATATTCTCAAGAAGGACTGCAAGGTTTGCCACACAAGAAATGTCTCAACCTAATGCATAAGCTTTGCATAGCCTGAAGTTAGAGCAAAAAAGAAATCATAAAACTATAGATTATAGAACGCTGCTAAGGTCTGTCATGAGATCACATGCCTAAGGACAGAGTTACATAATGAGATGCTTAAAATTGAATCACACTGCAGCAGCAGAGCAGAATGTAACATATTGAGTTCTTCTCTTAATAGTACAAGGATAACAAGACTTCACCATAACGTTTATGGTCTAGAATTCTTTAGCGCGACTTAACTCTGCAAATGATGTCAGAAAGGAATCAAGGTGAAGGCAAGGAGGAGGAGAGCGTTTTTACCACAAAGTAAGGCTGATATTATCGATGAGTCAAGGGGAACATTTAATCCCGTGCTCCCACATTTTCCATGCCAACCATGCAATAGAACTTGGAACTTGACTTTAATGCTATTACCTCCTCGAGATCTTTTTGGCCGCATTTTATGACCATATTAGCCACACAGCCGTTTACTACAATGTTTTCCTCGTCCAACAAAGAAAAAAAGTATGACTTGGCTTCACAAGAGGAGCCAGTCTGCACGTCCATCAGGAATCAAGGGGGTTTTAGGGATGAGCGTGACAGCAGCGAACAGTCCGATCTTCCACTTTTGGAACACAATTTTGATGACTACCGGTGCTCAGAGAAGCGCCGAGGCTTCCTGGGCGTTGTTTGCCGACGCGGATGCACGATATCTTCTGCTCTCAAGCAAGCCCTTCCAAGACCCTTAATGATTGCAAACGTTCTTGTTCTCCAGATCTTGGCCGGTATCATAGCATACCACTGGCACAAGGAACACATGATGAATTCCAAGCTGAAGGAGGTGTCTTTGCACTGTGAGCGAGGCCAATTGAGTCCTCAATTTCGACCCAACGAAACCTGTGCTGACACTCGGATAAGCTCCACTCCTAGATCGCGTCAACATTCCTCTGGTCGCCCGCAAATCATACGCGCAGTACGGCATGGGCGGGCCCGAAATATGGAGGTCTGAACCGAGTGAAGAAGTGGACAGGGCGTGGGAACGCGTGACTGCCGAGTACGTCTTTCCGGTCAAGAAATCAGATATCACTTCCAAGACTATTCCCAATTGGTCAGCCATCTTATCCGTGTCGACTTCGGACTTCGGACTTCCGTCCACCTCGGCGCCTCAACAGGCAAAGCATTCGCAAGTACGCTAAGACAGATGACTGGGAAAGCCACCGACAGCGGATCACCGAACTTTATAATAAAGCCTGCTAACGAAACGTATTCTTCGAAGGATAAAAACAGATCAGCGGACGGTCTCAAGCAATCCTTGAAACGCAAGAAAACACAAGGAGGCAATGACGAGACACCAAGAGGCGAATCCAGACACGAGACCAAGAGAAGAAAGACTAGCCATGACAGTGTGGATAAGACATCATTCGATGCCGATTATCAGTCTAACCACATTAATTCGCATAGGCTATATTTGAAACGCAAGGCATCGAACGAAATCGGAGACTATTCGCCCGGAAAAACAGTCATGCGAGAATCGAAGAAAAGAAAGATCAGCCGTCACAATCCAAGCGGCGTATCGACGCAAGGCAAGGCCACAGGCGTACAACAGAGAGAGTCTCAAAACGACTCAATCTTGCAGCAGCATGCGAGTGATTCTGAGTCAGAAAATATCTCAGAAACAATATTGGAGCAAGAACGAGGACGTTGGGATGATGACGGTGATGTAATGATGAGTGAGATAAGTCCACCGGCAGAGCATGTCGGATGGGTGGATCCCATAGTCCACGTGAAAACCGGAATATCAAGTCAATTGGAAAGAGGCTATAACCATGGCGCGCCCAGCATGGTGACGGAGGATAACAAAGAGAGTTAAGGTATCACCGGTGCGGCACAATCTAACACAGTTGTAGACGAAGCGCGTGATAAGAAGGCAGCATGTGGGAGGAGACGGAGTGAACACCTTCCCAGCCAGAATATCAATGATACAAACTATAACAGGAAACCAGTCAACAAGGCTAACAACGAGGAATATAATGAGGCTGTGAGAGTTGATGTAAAAAGATTCTACACAAAGAGGAACGGCTGTTTCAGAGTTACATTTCGAGACCCGGAGTCGCTCCAAGATCATCCCCACTAATTACATGGAACCTTAAAACACATTTTTAAATACCTTCTTCTCTTTTCCCTCTTCCAGTAAGGTTTTCATGCCTTCCGGGTAGTTGTTGTCTCCATAGAACCACCTGACGCTGCTCCACGCTCTGTTTGTCACTAGTTGGAACTCGTGTGAGATTGTGGTAGATACTCCATTGATGTGACTGTTGAACTTGTTTAAGCTACTTACCTTCGGTCGTTGCTGGCCAAGACGATGAGAATGTGACAAAGGCCACTGGAATGGCTTTGAGAACCAGATGCCTCCTCTCCAGGGAAGTCGTCCTCTGAATCTCCTGGCAACTCCACTCGTGCTGCCTCCAGCTGGGCCAACATGCCAGGGGCGTAAATCAGCATCTCCATCGCGCCTGATATTCGGCTGCCATTTAGTGATGAAAGGCTCCGCACACGACGGCGATTCCTTTATACCTTAAGCCAGGGAGCATGGGTGCTGGACTACTAAATTGCAATGCAATGGCCAAAACAAACAACGACAGACCACGGTAGTTTGAACCCCACCCGGATCTTGTCCTGATCCTGGCCGGGCCTGATGAGATTCCGTTTGGCTTGCAGAAGAACTTTCTTCCTACTACCGTGACAGTTTTTCCTTTGAAGATGACCAGTGGAGATAGCGATTGGCCAGTTGCTGAGATACACTCTACAAAAGAGGTCCATACTCTAATCCCAGAGTCTTTTCTGAATACTGTACGCGTTGCAGCGCTCCACAAGACTAGGCCATTCTGCCCTTAGCCCTCCATTATACCCGCAAACGAGATCTTTGTCCAAGACGGCTCCAGCATGTAGAACTACCGCTGGCTAATATCCAGTTAGCATTTCGGTCTATACCAAGTACATCAACGAGAGGGAGATCTACACGATTTCTGTAGAATTGTTCTAGTTTCCTGCTAGCGCGAGCCATTAACTAACTCCAGAGTCTATCGGAATAACTGGGGCGGCTGCCATGTCATGGCCTTCTCCCGACGTATTCTACGTGGACCGAAAGGTATGACGTACACTTGTTTGCATTCCAATGGATAAGGTGAGGTTCGGTGGAGGCTTTTTTTTTTTTTTTTTAAAAACCTAGGTGTGCCCATTTCGATGCTAATATCCAGGTGCCGCCCCGCTATTTGGAGCACCCAGGACCGGCCGTACTATTCTGACCTGCATCTCGTCCGAAAAGTAAAACCTATCATTAATGTCCTCGAGGTATTCATCGCTGGCCGTCATTGCTAAAGTATAGCCGGCAAAGTTGCCGTCTCATGCTCGTCGCCGCTGTTGATAAGCTGCAGTAGTTGTTAAAGGTCTGTCGCACCAGCCTGCCTAACCGGGATTATTACTGACGTAATGTACTTTCGTCAGGTTCCTTGCCACTGTCCGGGACTTGTTTAGCTCAAACAAGGTTTTCCCTGGGAATCGCTGCAAATAGTATGTTATTTACGAAGTTTGGGGCTGGGTTACAAATGGCTGAGAAGCGTGCATGTTCCAAGATGTTAAGTACCAGAACGAGATTTTTACACTTTGTAGCCTGAAGCGACAAAAGATTGTTTTCAATGGGCTGCCGCCTAACACTGCCGCAAATATTTGTGACTAAATTGATAGCCCTCCTGGCCTCGTAAGTACTTAAAGACTAAACTCCCGTCATTTCTACCTTACGACAGGCTTCTCTGTACGACCTTTTCTCGCTCATCTCGTTACACCGTTGAATAACCAAGGCTCGTTCTGCATTACTCTGTGATAAACAGTAAATGCTCTCGTCCACCCAACTCCACTAGGCAAAAGACACTCTTCAAGGGCAATGTCCACTCAACCAATCGACGGGCAGGGGAGCGAGTCCAAGTTGTTCATAATTATCAACGACTTTACAGATTCCGATAATGAGGCCACGGCTGAGCTGTGGGCATGGCTCCTGAACCTCGACCCCACGGTGAAGGGCATATATATCGCGGAGCCGCGATGGGTCAATCTCGGTTACTATATGACCAACAAGGACTTTGGGCGGTGTATGGGGCTCGTCAAGAAGCTGCAGCCTCCGCTAGAAGGCAGCGATTCGCCTTTGACCACCGTCTTGGCTGGTCGCTTGACACAAGACATCATCAAGAGCAGACAGGTTGATGGTAGACCGTTGAATGAAGACGAGCGAGACTTGGTAAGCTGAATCTTATTAGGCGCATTTAAGGCTGCCTAATTTCTATGGCCTCGGAAGGTATCTAACAACATATCCAGCTCATGCGATGTATCAAGCCATCGAATGGAAGTAAGGAGGACTCTATCAAGCATGCAGGACTTCTTGCAATGGACTATATGACGACCATGAGGACACGTTGCACTCGTTTTGAAGCTTATATCGACGTGGCCTGTTTGGACAAGTTGGAAAGCCCCATCAACCTAAAGACGCATTATCACGATGAGCTTGTAGCTCGTTCCGCAAGCGAGCTCAATGAGTTCCGTGCCATCATGGAAATGCCCACTAATGATGAGTCGCAAGTCGAGGACCGAAGAGCCAGTCTTCGGCAGTGGTACAAGAAAGCTATTGAGAGGAAGGAAGCGGAGTTCGGTGGCAAGTCTCCTTTCGAAGAACTCATCTACGACCACCTCTTCAGCGAGATTCGGAATCACGACCGGACCACCTTCTTCGGCGGCGCATCTCTGACTGTACTAAAAGAACTACTCGAGAAAGAGCCTGAGCTGGGTAAGAAAGTTCACTACGTCCAGCAGGGTGGGACATTCAACTCTAAACTGAATATCCTCGGAAACCCGTACAATATTGCGCTTAACACTAAGGCCGCCGAGTACGTCTTCGACCATCAAGACAAGCTTGGGAAGTTTACCCTGATCCCCACGGACACTACCAAGAAGCTTGAATGGACGGTCCAAGGGTTGGCAAAATTGTCCCCTGCGGTTGGAGTTCGATCTCTAGCTTTCCACGGGAGGTATGATCCATGGCAGATGATCTCGGCCAAGGAAAACGACGGAGCTCCCCACAGCACTCAGGAATTTCTCGCTTGGCGCGCGGAGTGGGCTAGTGATCCTCGTTACTCCTCACCAGATAGTACGGGCTATAAAGCAGTCATGGCAGATCTCACTGCTTTCCTGGCTGCATTCACCGAGGTGTTCAAAGACTTTCACACGACACAGGGATCCTTGAGGCAGACTTCGATCAAAGTTGCGATGGAGGAGACAATTACAGACAGCAATCAGATGGTTCTTGCTCAGGTCTCGGCATCAAAGATAGAGTGCTTGATGTTTGAGCCTGAAGGACAAGACGCTTTGTTGGTGGAGGACGCGTTGGACCTCTTACAAAAGGCCTTGAAGACCGCAGCGCCATCTGGATGAAGGCATTTACTTTTCGACCACGTGAATTTGTTGGTCAGATAAGGCATACGACCGGCCCGGGCTCCTACCAAACTATATGCGTTATTTGTCCGTGAGCTGTTTATGACAGATAATGCTTTGCTTTGTAAGCCCGACCACCAGCCGCTGGTATAGTTGAGGCTGCAAAATGCACTATGATGGGTGGTGAATGGGAGGCTCTGATTGGCTGCAGCATGACCTTTTCGAAGGGCACACTTAGATACTGGATTACGAGATCGCATTGGAATTACGTAGTATTTTGAAAATGGCGTCAAAAATCGCAAATCCTTTAGCGAACAATACTGTGATACTTCATATACTGAAATAGAAGTCAATCGGGGCAGCAAAATTTGCACGAGACTGGGGACTTGATACAGTATAACATTATTCAGGCTCTTTGGCATCTTTATTAATTGGTCTTGGCTATTATGTGGCTGACAAGGATGTAATCTTCTGGAAACATCATAGGGAGGGAGTAATACTTACAAACTTTACCACGAAAAACACCTAGGTTAGAAACAAGCCTTAAGAGGTAAGGAAGGCAGGGGAGGCAGGGAGTAATACTTACAAACTATATTACCACCAAAAACACCTGGGTTAGAAACAAGCCTTGAGAGGCAAGGAAGGCAGGGGAGGCAGGGAGTAATACTTACACGCTATATTACCACCAAAAACACCTAGGTTAGAAACAAGCTTTTAGAGGCGGGGGAGGCAGGGGAGGCAGTACTGTATGTACTGTAGCTGTGCTGTATAGTAGCAAATATGATGTGAATTAATGCAGGCAAGTTCTATTGTAACTGACAGTGTACTGTGCCGCACCATCTACATATGTACAGTAAATGCGATACTGTACTCAAGTACGGTTTTTGCGGTGATCATCGTACTTAGCAGAGTACTGTACTCCCATTAAGCCTGAGAACATTACTTAGCAAAGCACCCCACGAAGTTTGGGCCTTGTTAAAATGTCCTCGAAGACCTCCATAATAATCTCTTTTTATCCCTCATGGCAGAAGTGGTTTTCAGAATAGGCCCTCCTACGAAGTAAAAGCTTTGTTATTGGCAATCATAAATACCTATTACGGGTTGCTCACAACCACTGAGATCTCATAGTGTCGAGTATGCGCCGCAAGGGAATAGTATATATTGGACAGAAACAACACCCGTTTACAAATCTCTCTTCAAACTAGGAAACCGGAAACCGGAAACCTGATTCCTCCCTCGTCAACCCTCTCTTTACCTAAATATTCAACTTCACCTTCTACCTCAAAACAACTACGTAGCCCAAGGCTATGCCTGCCATCAATAGCGAAGTACATGTAGGCGAAAAAGCGCCTACTAACTCCCAAGACCATGACCTGGGCTGTGTGACTTCCTCAATCCAGACCTCACAAGCCGATTCTCTGGGACCAGCTGAAGCTGCAAAACTTTACATTTTAGTCTTGGGGCCTTGGCTGATATTTGCACTGACAATTGCGCTATTCTTGCTTCATTCAATGTAAATCTCCTTCGTTTAGTATAAATTTTAGTGTCTTTCTGTTCCCAACTCTTGAGAATTTTCCTGAAGAGGAGTCGTTGTGTGGGGCTCGAGAGTTTCTGACGGATGTACCGGGCCACCATGCCACGCAATTCTTGCGATCTCCTCGGGGTTGTAAAAACAGTCCCTCTGGGCCGATAAAAACACCGATCAGCGCAGAAATGGCTTCTACTTCCATTTCTAACTCTGGATTCCGCTAATGTTGCTTCCTTCTGGCGGTTATTGTCAAAAAAGTGACTTCCGAGTGCCCTATGCTTAGACACTGGCCAGCTTACAAGGCCAAGCTGCCGCGACAAACTCAGGCATTGAGCCCTCCCCCCTTCATAGCCCTAGGTGCCATTGTAGGACGATAATTGAAAGAGGAGAGACAGTGACGCAAATTGGTACACCCGCCTTCACAGCTCTTAGAGCTGAGTAGTGGTTCAATCTGAGCAATTGATTATAATCGTGAGCAGTTGACGAGTTAGCATATGTATTTACTTCTAGCCCTTTAGGATAAGAGTCACTGGACAAACTGATCCAACTTCAACTGTTGTACACACGATGCGCGCTATATTTATTACGGTGGGATCCCTAGAGTAGCTTACCTAAGCAGGGACCTGCGGGGGCTGGTTGCCAACAATTTTCAGGAATGCAGTCGATGAGGCATCTGTGCGTTTTGTCATCACGTGGGCATGTACAATCCTGGGGTGACGGTGTTAACTTGGTGTTAGGTTGGTGCGATAATTTGTTCGGTTGTCTTTCAAACCGAATTCAAACCAGAAAAAGGGGGTTGAGGCACAGATTCATGCTCCCATGCAAACAGTCGGTCGAGAATGACCCACGAATACCGGCATCCCTTAGACTCCCTAGTTCTGTAATGAAAGTCCATAGCTACAGTATTTCCCAATAGTACTGATCGGGAGCAATTCCGTAGAAACTGTCGTACCCTCTGTTGTAGCAAGGGCCAGTAAAAATGTTGACTTAGGGCGGCAATCGTTCCTTCCCGCCCGGGATGCCCGTTCACACCCGAGTTGTGGGTCCTCTGAATGGTTTTTTTGCGAAGTAGGTCGTTTTTCGGTTCTTCTGGCCCGGCTTTCTTTTATTGGTCCTCGGCACTTTGCTCGAGCATGACCTTGACGACCATCCTCTCGTTACTGTCGTTAGATTTGGCTATGAACCCGGATGCTGAGGCCACTGATGCTTTTCCTTTGCGGACCTCCCGCCACTGGTCACGTATTTGCTGTCTGTCCGCTGTCCCCATGTTTCTGACATTTTGCAGTTCTGCGAATGGTGCCCTAACAACTCTGAAAGACGAGAACTGGGCTCAAGGAAATAAGTAAATTATCTCATTCAGTTTGTTGAGATGGTCTGTTTTCCTCGATGTCTGCAAATGGCATCGTTGAGTAGATATTTTGGGGCATCAACGGCGTTGTGTGGTGGATCATATCAGGCGCTAATGTTGATGTGACATCCGGGTAGAACTAATCGGAGGGTGAAGGCGGACGCGTCGACGACATAAAGCCGTTGGACTCAAGGAATCCACTGGTTGAAGACATATTGGCATGCATGCTGCCCCGAGAAGACAGGCAGGCTCTCGAGTCTCCATGACATTTAATCGCGTTTAGCCGACTAGACATCTTTTACCCTTACGACGGTTTCCATAGATTTATCAAGTACTCACGTGAAGGGGAAGTCCTTCCGGCGAGAAGTTAATCTCGGCTTATGATGACTCTGGTCGACCATTGCCCCAAGTAGACAGGTTCCCCAGACGATCATGAACTACGATTACACGCTGAAAAGTGGAGTAATTGATACTTTCATTCGATAGTCCCTATTCTAGGCCAGACCAGTCCACCTATCATTCCTTTGGCGGTTTAAGTCGCTGCCTGTTTCACCCTGTGCCTACCGCAAAAGTCCGCGTAAGCTACAGCGAACTCCACCTAGGCAAGGCAGACGCCAATCTTACCCGGCCCATCAAGGACGCAATTGTAGCTTCTGTGCTTTTCGTTTCTCCCTTTGGTCGTAAAAGTCAACGAAAAAAGTTAACTATTATGTTCTTCAATAAATTAACAGTAGTCATCAATGTTGTAGACGGACAAATTCAATACTTTAACGCTTTTATATTGTAAACTAGGTAGCTCATTGCCTTTCACTTTACCGAAATTGTTTTGACATAATAGTCCTATCCTATTAGAGTTGAAGTAGACTTGCTACGCAAGAATGCCATAGAAGAAAACAGCCAATGGCTGCATTGTTGGTGCTCCGTCATGTAAGTTTGTGCCATTGCCGTGACGACACAAATGATTATGAGCCTTGAGTTTACTGCTTTCTACCGCGTAGACAAAATCATACCAGACTTCATGTTCATCACGGATGTATCTGATGTACTTTGGTACTAAGGTCTGGCAAATTGTACCTGCAAGAATTGAACCAAAGCTAGATAAATTCATCCCTTGATCGCTCTCCTAAATTCAACTTAAGGATGATGTTCATTCAACGTCTAGAGCCTGGGAGAGCTAATTAGTAGGCTAGAAAGCTGGCAAAGATCTCGCGGCTAGTGCACAAGGCAAAACTTGAAAAGGCTTCCGTTGGGCTTGGCTCACAGGCACAGGGACAGTGAAGCAAACTGCACACCTGTTGGAATTCCATGTGTACTTCCTTTCGGGGTACATATACCTAAGGTAAGTGGCTTGCAAGGATTTCTCCTCTGCCTCCCATCAAACCAGGCAGGGCACAAAGAAAAGCCCTGGAGGACCAAAAGAAGGGGGGAGCCCCCCTTCCCCAAAAAGACTCAAAAACACCTTCCAACCGACTCCCACACGCATACTGATAACATGGCCTAGCAGCCACTCGGACGGGGTATCGTAACATGCTTCGCAACCGTGAAAATGTACGCCGGGCCGGTCTGTCTGTGCAAGGATACCCCCCCCCCTGCATATGGTGATTGGTCCTCGCCCGTCACTTATCACATCACCTACCGACCCTTCTCCAGCCTCTTTCTCAGCCCCCTCCCCCTCAAGTTCAAATTGAAGGTCGCCGTACCTATAATTATCACCTCCTGCATTGCCGTGGGTTTCTATCCGCGTCGTGCCCCCCGGCCCCCCACCGGTATTGCGGATGCGGCATTTCAGTGTCTCGCTCTGTCCATGCGCCGCGCTGCCTGTCCCGATTTTTGGCTTTTCCGAATTCACCACGTAATTTTCAAAAAGCGCCGCTCCAGACGGTGAGATGACCATTCCCCTTTGTTGTCATTTGGGACATGGTCATCGCCGCAGTGATGGAAAAAATGCATCTGAGTTGAGAAACGTATGTTGCCTGGTCCCAGTCCAAAAGAAAAAAACGTATGATTATTCTGCTCGTGTTTGCGTTGATTGGGTGCCTGCATGTGTGCGCATGGATGTTGGGTGTGCGAATATGTGTCTCTTGTATCGTAAGCAGGACACAGCGTTTGCGACCTCTGGCCGCACGGATACAGATATGGTTAGTCCCTTTTTTTTCTTTTTCTCCCCCCTCATCCCAACATCAATCACCCGTGTGATTCGGGTTATGGTACGCCATCATCATCGACCACTGGCCACCCTGAGCAGGTACCGACACCGTGGCGTGAGCGTGAGCGCCCGGGCCGCCTCCTGTCCCCACCGCCTGGGTCGCCCGACCCCCGCTGCTCGCTGCCGAGCGGCATGAGGGCGGCGTTGGCGCTGTAGTGGTCTTGTGGGGAAGGCGGCACGCTCATCGCGATGGCGTTGGTCCATTCGGGCCACTGGCTTGCGCCGCTCGGGACTTGCGGCACTGCGGACATGCCGTTGGGCGCGCCCGGGCCGGTGTTCATCCACCCTGCTGACGTTTGTTGTTGGTGGTGGTGCGTCTGTGCTCCTTGTTGCGCGTTGTTATAGCCGACCATCGGGTTGTGCGGTGTTTGTGGTGAGTTGCCGGGCGGTGTGTGGTTCATCTGCGCGGCGGCTGCCGCCGACGTGGTGTAGATGTATTGATGTGTGGAATCCCCAGTGGCTGCTGGCATATAGGGCGCCTGCATGGAGCTCGACGCTGACGTTGGGGTGGATAGGTCAGCGTATCCCATCTGAGGATAGGCGGCGGTCGATGCAGTCATCGAAGGGTTGTAATATGAGCTGTTCACCATGCCTGGCGCACGATGGATTGACAACTGCTCCGTCGCATTTACCATCGAATTGGGTGTCGTGCTGTTGGATCGCAGTGACGGTCGCCTGTGCGCTGCCGAGCCAAATCCCTCCTGCTTGACTGCCACACCGCCGAGGTTGTGTTGCTGATGCGGAGCAAACTGTGAAGCCCCCGTGCTGTTGATGTTGGTGCTGCTATTGCTATTACGCCTTGTTCCCAGGTCGCTCTCAATCAACGAAAATGTGCGATCGATCATGGAGGTTATTTGGGGCATTAACCGAGAATCGGGTCCTGGGGTGTGTTGTAAGTAAGTGAGCCCAGTGGCTACTTGAACGTGGTCATGGCCACTTACCAATGCCGAGGTATTTTGATACCTCCATTATTACAGATAATCCCATATTGATGTCAGCCTTTAGGCTTGTGAGTTCGGCCCGCGTCATGTCCGCCCGTCTCTCCCAATGTGCGGTGACAATTGTGAATAATGCAGCCACGTAGACAGCCAGTTGGTACCAGGTCGTGTCGAGGGACTTCAGCCTTGACAACTCGCTCGCGATCCTGAGCATCCCCCTCGCCGACTCCTCGGATACTCTGCTGTTCTCTGCGATCAGATGCGGATCAGTGCTGGCGCAGCGGGATGGATGCCGTAGACAAAACATGAACTCGTGATTTGAGCCCGCTAGGTAGGACGCGAGCATCCGGTTTTGTGGCTTGCACTTGTCCACCTGCAGCTCCTCGGGAAGGTCTCGTTCGTAGTTCCGAAATTGATGCTCCAACCTCCGCACAGACGCCATGTACTTGTTCGGGTCCTGGCGCACCGAGTACACATTGTTCCACAGCTCCATGAACAAGACAGACAGCTTGAAGCCGGCATGGCCCACGAGCCAGTAGCATTCCCCTATCCTTGCCGGGTCCGTAATACCGCTCTCATCGATACATTCGTCGGGGATACAGATCGGCAGTTCGGTGTCGAAGTCGTCGGCCCTGATCGGCATGGGCTTGCCAATTCGGCCGTATAAGACGACGACAATCATGAATATGCTCCACCACAGACGTTTTCGCATCTCATTCTCAAGGGTGGTAGGCTCGTCCTTGTCAAGAAATGCGCGATGAAGGTTCATATCCATAGCTCGTGTCCACGTCAAACTGGCCATCAGATAGGCCGGCCCGGGTTTGGGAAAGCCGCGACAGTGAGTTAGCATAAGCGCTAGGGCCTGAGTAGAAGGGATAGACATGTCGCATCCTAGATCCCACGTCTTGTCGAGGCACCAGTGGTAGTGTCTGTTTGACAACTCGTTAAGCTGGGCTTTTCTGTCCGGGTCTTCGCCGTCTCGCACGCTGAACTGGTAGTACATGATGGCGAAGACCATGTGCACGATAGCAAGCTCTGCTGTCGTGGCTTTGTACGTCTGGTCATCATATACTCGCGACAGCTACGGCAGCCAAATGCGTTAGAAGATGGCCCTGCACCCGTCTCCTCAGAATAAAATGGAACAACATTACCAGTCTAAGATAAGTCGGCTTGTGGAGGACTGGCATAAAGGGACCTAGCATGACAAAGAACCACTCCGAGTAACTGAAAGCCTCTTCCCTCGAGGGTAAGTGGGCTTCGACGGGCGGGTTGACTTTTGATACTGAGTTGACGAAGGATTGCAGAGACTTGTTGTATAGCGGGGTGCTGTTGGGAACGCCCGGCGGTGGGCCGTCCACGTCTGGGGCGTTGAAAGATGTGATGTCTATCGTCGTTCCCAGTATGGATAGCTGAGTGCCATTGATACTACACAAGGGTGCGCCTTGGGCCATGCCACCGAGACGGGCATCGGCAGTCCTCGGATCGGCGGTCCGGAGGGAAGATGCCTGCTGCGTGGTACTATAGCCGTTCAATGATCGTTCAGGCTGGCGACTGGCATCCTTGACCCAAAGCGAAAAGAATTGTGTCCATTGGTCCTTGCTTGGGTCGTTGTCAGGGTCCAACGGCGTGCTTGATCCGTATGGCGGAGTCCACTGCCACGGCCGAACTTGAATTCCCTTGTCTTCGAGCAATTTCTCCATGTCGCGCAGGCGGGTCATCATGCCCTCTTTCTCACGCTCAAGCTGTTGCAGATAGCCGCGGCGTTCTGTGCGCCCGGTAACGCGGTCGGTGACATTGCATTCGAGGTTTTGCTGGGCGCAGGGGGAGCATCCTTCCGGGAGCCCATCGCAGCGGATCTTGCGAACCTAAATCTCATGCAACCACAAACAAAGTCAGCCTGACGCACGGCGGGTATTGCGGTTGGTTTTAAAGGGATGGGTCCCTTCTAAGACCTTGCCCTGACTGCCTGCTCCACGTTGTGTGACAACTTTGAATGGTCATTTGTGACAGGGGAATTCGTTCCTGACCATCCTGACCGTAGAACCCGCTTCTGACGGCACGGCATGCACGATGATGGTAACATCACGGGTCCATGATGCAAGATCAGAATTCCACTTCGGAACGCCATACACGTCTGCCCATTTCGAGGCCCCAAATAAGAGTTGCGCATCCACCTGAAATGGAATGGAAAAAGAACAGCAGGACAGTAACGACGACGCACCTTGCAGCGATCGCACGCTTGGCCAGTCCGGGTGTATGATTGCAGTTTATCCTTGACCACCTGTGAGAAATCCTCGGGACCTCTCTCGAGACGAGGCAGCTTGACCTTGGACGCGCCAGAAAAGCTGTCCTGAGGAGACTCGCCCAGGTCGCCAGGCCGTTTGGAAAGGCGTCCTGAAGGCATGGTACTCAGTACAACGACGTGGGTGGCGGCCGGCCGGTCAGTCAGCGTCAGTTGGTGTGCTGCAGTCAGCCTCCCCGTCAATCCTAGGTAGGGCTTGCCAGCAAGGTTCTGACTGTTCTCGGTCCAAGGCTTATTGACGGGTCGGTCCCACTTGGCCAGCGATAATATGGTGAGTTTTGCTAATCAACAATATGTGGCGTGGAGTTCACCGAAAGTCCGGAGATGCTCTGCTGCCGAGAATGAGCGGAGCGGGATCGAGATTTCCGGGGGTTTCGTTGGCACGTTGTGGTTCCTCAAGGGGCCTAGCGTACAAGAATTTCACCACCCCTCGGGGGAGTTTATGGGCACTTCCCACACTCCTTCGATACTGGACGAGCCCTGGATCGACCACGGGTCACCGACCCCGACCGGACCAGCCTTCTCAATGGCCAGGAGCTTCGGAGTCGCTTCCCTGTCAGTTGATTGGCGTGTTGCGGCTCTTCCGGTGTGAGACAAGCTTGTATAAAATGTGAAGGGATGGCCCGCTATGCGGCCGTCTGCGGAGGAGCTGCTGTGACGGTCGTACAAGCCGGGGGTTGGTCGTTTGTTCGGGTGGGCGTTTAGGGCAGGCGTGGGTTAGGTTTTTGGGCCACCAAGAGGGCTAGGAATTATCGGGTAAAGGGACAGACACAGCAGAGCTGGCTTCAAGGATAACCAGTGCTTGTGGAGCAGAGCGCAACGGTATAAGGCAATTAAACCTCGGGGCGCAGGGCTCCGAGCAACGCAATGTAGGCAACTGTTTAGCAATATATTGCCGCAATATATTGCGGCAACGCAACCCAATGGGGGAATCGCGATGACTAAGGCAACGCAACGCAACGCAATCTCAGATGGGCAACATTGCCTTTACGTTGCCTTCATTGCCGTCGACCCATTTTTTATGCTTTTTGAGCCCCTTGATCCCCTGAGTCAGCTATATAGGCTCAAATATAGCCGATTAATACAAGCACAGACAGAGGCTTGGCGCGACATACACGCGTGATGTACGCGTGATGCCTGCCAGACCCTTTGATCTCCCTCGTCCTGTGACACCAAGCAATGCCTACAGGCCTAGATTATGGATGACAACGTATCTCCCGTTGATTTTCCTGTCGTTCATCCCCTCGTTCCACCTCCTCCCGACGACGTCCAGGCCTTAGATGGTCTCTTTGAAACAGCTCGCTGGGCTGGCTGGACCCACAGCGAGCGCACACGCGATCTGAAGGCTTGGGTCTGGGCCTACGGCTATGACATCGAGAAAGATGGCAGAGACCGCCACTGGCTTTGCAAACTCTGCGTGCAAAAGAGAAGCCACAAACCAGCTGCGTACAAGGAAAAAGGCACAGCAAACATGATGGACCACCTCTACAAAGCCCACCAGGTCACCGCTCCTGCCAGCCAGCCCAAGGGCGTGATGGAGAAGCGTAGATCTAGCCAACCACCACGGCCTACACAGAGATCGATTGTAGACGCCTTCAAATTGGACGTCTCCCAGCCACGTGACCAAGCAATCGCCAACGTGTTTATCAAGTCCTTTAACAGAAGCGAGTTCAGGCGACTCCTTGTACATTATATTGTATCGGGCAATAAGCCATTTACCGAGGCGGAGAACCCCATGTTGCGCCAGATCTTTGAATACCTGAACCCAGCTGTGGCCATACAGAACGCACACCTGTCTGGCGACGCTATTCGCAGCAAGATCATCTCCGAGTTCGAGAAACATTCTGCCACTATCACCACCTACCTGGAAAGCCGGCAGGGTCTTGTCCACATCTCCTTTGGTGGCTGGACAGCTAGGAACCAACTCCCCCTGTATGGTATTGCTTGCTTCTGCAGGGACGACGAAGGGAAGCCCGTGAAGTTGATCCTGGGGGTTCCCGAGATCTCTCAACGCCATACGGGCTTTAACATCGCGGAAGTTGTCTACAGCATCTTGCAGAGATTCAATATTACTGACAAGATAGGATATGCCGTCCTTGACAACGCTACTAATAACGATACCGCAATGGGGGAGTTGGGAGATCTCTTGGGATTCCACGGCGCAAGTCGACGAGGCCGTTGCTTTGGCCATATCCTCAACCTCTCTGCAAAGCCCCTGCTATTTGCACCATACGAGAATGGTATGGAGGCCGACGAGTTCGACGAAGCCCTAGCAACTGACCGTGAGTGGATGGCATGGCGCAAAAGAGGTCCAGTTGGTCAGTAGGACGTCTGATCTGGCGGATTCCTGGACTGATATTAAACAGGCAAATTGCATAACCTGGTTTACGACATTCACTCGAGCCACCGACTTTCCTCGCTTCTTTGCAATATACAACGCCGATCTCTCCCGGCTGGCCAGAAGCCGTTAAAGGTCGTACGTGATAACGACACACGGTGGCTATCGCAGCTGTATATGATCCAGCGTGCCTTGACCCTCCGCCCCTCGCTTGATATCCTCCTCCTTGAGTACAAACACGAATGGCAGCAGCAGAACGTCACGAAGAATGGGATACTCAAGAAGGGCAAGGTCCCGCCACGAGTCCTGGACGATGACAGCAAACTTACAGATCGTGACTGGGTTATACTCCAGAAGTTCAATGATTTGTTGTCCGACTTCGAGACTGTTGTCAGAACCCTTGAAGGGGACGGCCAGACCAGAACCCGCCGCGATGGCTTCAAGGGAGCGTACGGGAACATCTGGGATGTAATCCTCGGCTTCGAGAGGATTCTTCAGTTACTGGAGACGACCAAGGAGGAAGTTCAACAACTTGACGGGAAAGACTTCCTTTATATTGGGGTCAATGCTGCGTGGGCAAAGATGGACCACTACTATCAACTGCTGGACGAGACGCCTATCTACTATACAGCCCTTGCCCTACATCCTGGCTACAGCTGGGAGTATTTTGAAGAACAATGGGCAGACCGGCCTGATTGGGTCCAGAAGGCCAAGGAGATGGTCAGAGAGGTCTGGCAGGCGGACTATTCTACCAAGGAGGTAGAGTCTACATTCAATGCAACAGACCTGCTACTTCCTACGCGAAAACGGCGGTTTGTTGACCCATTCGACAGGGAGGCCAGGAAGCGTCGACGACTCGAAGGCCAGTTGATTGCCCAAGCGGAGAGGATTCAGGGGGATGAGTATGACGGTTGGTGCGCGGATAAATCTGACCACTTTGACTGCGAAGATCCCTTTGCGTACTGGTTCCAGCGTCGTTTTAAATACCCTCGTTTGGCCCAGATGGCGTTTGATTTTCTGACTATTCAGCCGATGAGCGCTGAGTGCGAGAGGCTGTTCTCGTCAGCAGGAAGGATGATGACCCAGCAGAGGTTATCTCTTGATGCCGTAATGGTTAGTATGTGCCAGGTCCTCCGGTCTTGGTACCAGTCAGGCCTGGTCACTGTCGCAGATTCCTCTCTATTGCAAGGCAAGGGCGGAGGCGACAAGACACGCCCGTGGCTTGGATCGCCGTCAGAGGAGTACGATTCAGAGGGAGATGAGTGTAAAGCATGATGCAATTTATAAGGCTTCTGTTCTATGTTGGTGGCTAGACGCTGTCACGGGCTAATCATACATACACCAAGGCATCTGTCATTATGTGTCATGAGATTGGCAACGAAGGCAATTTGAAGGCAATATATTGCGCAATATATTGCCGCAACGCAACGCAATGTGCCCTCTGCTGACTAATACGGCAACGCAACGCAATATGGGGGCTATATTGCGTTGCGTTGCGTTGCTCGGAACCCTGGCTCTCGACGGTGCCGACGTCTGTCGGTTCTGGGACTCCCGTTGTTTGCTACTCGACGTGAATAGATTTTTCAATATGTGAGTTTAGCCAATTTTTCTACGCACTTCACTTCCTAACACGTATGACTCGATTAGGTACATGGCTCGCCAGGGTTTCTCCGAAGCTTCCACGGAGACAGGGATGGCCATGAAAGAAGTCCACAGCCTAGTCCAGAAATGGCCGACAAGGCTGAAGCAAAAGAAAGGGGAGAAAGATGCGCGGAAGGAGTTCCAAGCGCTTTTAGCATCTGGGTTTAGTTGCACCGAGCGGTACGTAGAATGGGAGAGATCGGTATGAACCATGAATTGCATGGGAAAGCGGCAGGTCCTTAATTCTGTTTCTTTCCACTCACGAGCGCGTCGCTCGTGTGGGTAGGCTGTAATTGCACTTATTGTCCACTATATAGCATATGGAGTTTTCCCATGCGAGAGCCATTCGTTTCTGCATATCATGGTTGTTCATGAAAAGCCGACATAAGTTCTTGTGCTGTTTGCAGAAGCTGCAGTACCAAGAAGATTTTAGTTACGGGCCGACGGTGCTCCAGAATGCGTGAATGGTATTGCCCAGAATCAGTCCGTGACGTGAATTCAAACGTGTTCCCAAGTGTTAGCGTGGGTATAGTTGGCCGAAATGGGTTGCATTACCAATTTGTGTGATTCTATATACTGTATCTCACTCGGTTATCTCTGTCGGTTTTCGGATCTCAGATAGCACTGACTCCCAGGTTCGTCGTTGAGCAAACTGTTCTGGTCCTTTTCCAAGCGATGAAAAGAGCCATTTCTCTGTCGTGAATGCCCGAGGATGCCAACGAATACAAGTTTGACAGTTTACGATGAAAAGGACAGACTGATCTGCTGGACCCGACATTGAGTCGTCAGGTAAGCACGTTGAATTATATCTATCTGAATTGAAAAACTAGACTGTTTGGCATAGATAAAGAAGAAAAGATAGGGAAAATGAAGAAAGACGAAATGTAGGGCGTGGTCTCAAAACACATGTAGCAAAACAACGACCCGAAGAAAAATGACCGATTGCATTCCCCTCGTACTGCTTCCCATAAGTGAAACATCCACCACCTTCTTCTCCTACCAAACCTCCCCACAATCACCTTTTTTCTGTGGCATTTGGCGATAAGAGGTCGCTCAAGGTTCATAGAAATACCGGACAACGAACTCTCCTCTAAGATCATGTATGCCATCAGCCCCCGACATGTGGCCAACATTCGGCCTTGATAACATGTATGATTCGGTTCTGTTCCATGCCTATCAACACATCCATCAACTCCTTCCTTCTAACCATATATCAACTTAGGGCCACACTCACAACCCCAAGGATTGTATGAGCTGTCTGGTGCATTTTTAACGATCCAGCGCCAGCAATTCGAACATAGGATGTGCTTTCCGCATCGACTCCAGACAATGTCTGAAAATTCTTCAAATTCTTTTTTGCAGTCAAAGCATTGGTGTGCCTCAAGAGGCAATGTTGCTATGAAATCTTCTGTGGCGACGCGGGGAAAGAGAAAAGTTGGGTCAAGGTTGTTTCCGTGGACAAATTGTTGAAGATTTGAAAGTCTTCCGGCGAGATCCTCGTACGCATGAGGCTTGAGCCCCCGAAGTTGTTTGAAGGCTTTTATCCTGTAAGCTTCGGGGGTATCATTGAGAGCCACGGCTAGTGAGTCTCTACCCCAGACCATGTTCAAGGTTGTGATGTAAGTATTGAAGGACTTTGCTTCAAAAAGGATGTTATATAATTTGCGTCGCTCGCTCGCATAATGGGTATCGAAGGACCATTTGAAGAGGAACCCATCGCTATCGCGAACATTGTCTGGCACAGGTACGTTCAGGGTATCAGCTGCCATCATCACAAATTTTGCAATGAAGGCTGAGTAAGATTTGGGAAGGTTCTCTGAGTGGACTAATACCACCACTTCGAATGGACTTGAGCACAGTCACAGGTCCAGCCCGTTCTCTCAATTGAGTGCTCACGTCTTCTTATACTCATTAGGTTTAGCTGTTGACACACGAGACCAGACCATTTCCGGTCCTGGACTGCTTTAAGATTTGGACTATTTTGGGGCACCCATACTACTTACCCGAGGCCCACATGGAGACTTTGGACGCAATCAGGCTACAGTATCGCAAGTCACTTATAATACTGTATTTACACCCGGCACATCGAAACTGGCTAATTCTATGAATCTTTCGTCATAGCTATGCATCTGTAGGGGGACTGTTAGTTCGATTGCGGTTTCAGGAGTCGCTCTCCTGCATCTTGCTCTTCAACACGGATCGCATATTCGCTGACCTGATGCTCTAGCTCATGCATGCGGCCGTACAAGACTGTCAACTCTTGCTTCAGATGAACAGCCTCTGCAAGGGCCTCCCCATACATAGTCTGAAGCCTTTTGTTCACTACAATTGCCTCCGCAAGCTTCTGCGCCTCTTGATGAAAAGCAGTCTCCAACGCCAGAACGTGGCTAGCAGGCACACATGGATGCTTGACAGCAGCGCAGAAGGCCTGGTTCGTCATATCCGAGATTTGTCTCAGGCAGTCCTGGATAGTCAAAATAGAATCTTCGACAAAGTCGACTAAGGCAGGCTTTCCCTCTCCCAGTGGAGGATAAGAACCAGGCTCCTTCTGGATCGTATACTTCTAGACAAATGAGATCAGCAGAGGATAATTGTATATTCCACGAACAGATCTCACCTGATTCTTCACAAGTTGCGCAGACATTATGGATGGAATGTACAGTGGAACGTGGTGTACTGCTTGGGCTTTTCTTGCTTGCGTTGAGGTTTGGGAAACGAAGAAGGTGAATTGTCCTTATACGTTGAACTACGGGGGTGACTGCCGAATAGCACTTCCAGTCATGCTGAAGTGTTGCCTATATATACCCGTTCTCAACTTGCGTACCCAGTTTGAGACATATGAAACTAGACGTGAAGGACTTGATACGCAACGAAGAAATGAGTACGCACCACATTGTCAGTTGTCAATCATGATGAGCCTCATTTGATTCTTTCTTATGTTTGGGACTTGAATTGGTCCTTGCGAAGTGCTGTGCCTAAAATATCCTTCTCGGTTACTCCCGCACTGTGCAAATGAAGATGCTGCGCAGGTCCAAAACTGGGCTCGTTACGGCCTCAATTAAGGCAAAGCTGCCCAAGTTTTGGTTAAGATTAATGTTACAAAGATAACTTCCCACTAAAAACGAGGCACACAGTATCTCACAACCCGGCAACCTGGATTAATCCAGGACGTGCTCCGGGAATTGGGATCTTAATGGAACAGATGGAATACATACACGCAGGCTGGCGATCAATTCAATTCAATCAATTTGGCCCCCCGATTGAATTGAATTGAGGGTCAACGATCCACTTCGCCATTGAATTGATCAATTCAGACCCTAAATTGAATTGATTGACGTTGAATTGACGAAATTGACGCTATTTATAGCACCCCTGTCTCTCAATCAGAATCCGCGCTGGCCCCCTTAACAAACTCCATACCTGCTGGCTGGTTATCGAATACACTATGTCCAGCCTCCTCAGACGTATCAATAAGACTATCTTCGGCCTTAATCAACCCATTCCTTACCCAGGACCTCAACGTTTGCGTAATACCGATTGTGCTGGCTTCCATTCGAGTCCTAAGGGGAGAGACCATCTGGCCAGCCGCAGAGAATAGCCGTTCACACCCTGCCGACATAGGAGGAATAGAGAGGACATCAAAGGCCATGCGGGAGAGGCGAGGAAAGCTTTGGCGCCGTTCACGCCAATAAGAAAATAGATCCACAACCTCATCGTCCACAGGCGAGGGCGTGAGGAGCCAACGTTCGTATTCGTCCGTAAAGTCGGTTTGGAGTGTGGGCGATGAAAAGGGCGCGCGTACCGTCGACGAAAGCCTCTCTGCCCTGTGTCTCTCAAGGGCTGACTTGTGGAGCTTTCGTCTTTTCACAACTGGCTCGTCTTGATGATAGGAGATGGGGAGCGTCCGGTACTCCCTTTCCCACAAATCCTTAACAATGGCCTTGGCATTCGAGAGCCAATCTGGGCGGTCGGCCCAGGTGTTTTCATAGTACCTCCACCGATACGCCGGGTGGAGGACAGTAGCCGCATAATATACCGGTGTCTGATCGAGTATGGTATAGTATTCGTCAAGCTTCTTCCAAGCAAGATTGACGTTTACCTTGAAGTGCTCAGGATCTGGGTAATATTCTGCCGTTTGTTTCCACTGTTCGAGCCGTTCCAGGAGATATTCGTATGTTGTTGCCACATCCCAGATATTTCCATATGCCACGATGCAACCACCTTTGCGAACGCGATTCTGGGCATCGCCTTCAAGCATGAGAAGAGCCTCCTCGAAATCCACAAGCACTTGATTTAGTAGGTCAATGACCTTCCAGTCCTTCTCATCCAATTGGCTCTCTTCACGAAGACAGAGCGGAATCTCGCTTGCTGTAGTCTTTCCGCCACGTTGGACTTTCTGAAACAGAAGCTTCTGCTCGTCCACCAAGTCATCAAGGAATGGTCTGAGGCGAAGGGTCCCGTTCTTCCACACGTCACGCGGGGCGTCTGTTGTGATCGGACCATCGGCTGCAGGCTCTCCCGTGCCGAGTGATACAACGAAATCAGGCTCTTCCATATGCGGAAACAGGGCTGCAAGGCTCGGACCCACTACACTGCAAATCCACGTGGACCACAAATAAGTGGCCCATCTCTATTACATCCACTTGTCGGCCCTCAGATTACGTAATAATCCACTACACTTGGACCTGAAAGTGGATGTAATGGAGTGGATTTAGGTGGATTTAGGTACAGGGGGATATTCCCTGACCCTGTACGGTTCATAGTACTTATTTTTGTATATAGTTGCCTATTAAATCGAGGTACCTGGACCCAAGTTAACCGAGGTCGATCACCCCTACAGCTAATCTTATAACATTATACGAGAAACTACCCCTATTGAGCGCGTTTTCTACAGATTTCCTGCTTTGTTTTTGCCAAAAACTTTTTTTTTTGACGATGTCAGCCAACCAGCCAGGCCAACCAGGCCAACAGCAGCAGCTCGAAGACCGTCTTTTTCGCCATTTCAGAGGCTGGAATTGGTCAGAACGCGCTCGTGATACTAGCTCTTGGCTGTGGGACTTTGGCTATGATATTCAACGTCATGGCTTACGCAAATGGGCTTGCAAGTACTGTATCCTCGGAAATCGTCCCATTATCGCGAGTTTTACCTCTTCAGGTCTCCAGAACGCGGCAAATCATCTATGGCGTGAGCACAAAACACCAGCACCAGAGGGAGAGAAAAGGAGCACAGCACAGCTCAAATCCGAAGGCGCACTGAAATCGAACCAGCCGACTATTGCATCTGTTTTGAAACTGGACGTCAACAAGCCTACGGAACAGAACATCGCGAATAGCTTCATCTCACGCTTTGATAAGCAACACTTTCAGCGTATGCTAGTCGAGTTAATCGTCAGTAGCAACCAGTCATTTTCCTTCGCCCAGAACCCCATCCTCCGAGAAATCTTCGACTATTTGAGTCCCTCCGTTTCGATCCAACGCGCCAACTTGAGTGCCAGGGCTGTCCGATATAAGATCATTCAAGAGTATAACCGCCACAAGCAGACGGTTATCGAGGTGCTGAGGAACTCCCCTGGAGCGCTTCATATCTCATTTGATGGCTGGACGTCTCGAAATAAGCTTGCCCTCTACGGTATTGCTTGTTTTTTCAGAGATGAGAAGAATCGGCCATGCAAAATCATGATTGGGGTTCCAGAGGCTCATCGTCACTTCGGCTCAACGATCGGTGGGGAGGTTCTCGACGTCCTACACACCTTTGGCGTGAGTCCAGAGAAGATTGGCTATTTCACGCTCGACAATGCTGAAAACAACGATACTGCAATGGAGGTCATAGGTGCTGAACTTGGGTTCGATGGCCGACTACGCCGAGGAAGCTGTATTGGCCACACAATTAACTTGTCAGCCAAGGCGCTCTTATTTGGCAAAAACGCCGACGCGTTCGAGCAGCAATTATCAGGCGCAGAAGCGTTATCTGATGCTGAATACGCTCGATGGCGCAAAAGAGGACCAGTTGGCAAGTTACACAATATCGTAGTTGATGTGCGTATTAGCCATCGGCTGATTTACTTATTCAAGGAGGTCCAGAGGGTAAGCGGTTTTACTAAATCCTATTCGTCTCATACTAATTCCATATATCTAACAGGACGAAATTAATCGCGCCACCACCCTTAAACTCCGATCGAAGAAACCAGTCAAGCTAATTATCGATAACGACACGCGTTGGCTGTCACAACTCTACATGATCCGCAGGGCTCCACGGTTGAAAACCTCTATCGAACTCCTACTGATCAAGTATAAGGCGCAATGGGAGGACGAAAATCGGTCTAAAAAGACTGGCCAAGTGACACAAGCCAAGTTGGCGAGAAAACCACGCATCCTCCGAGACGAGAATCAGCTAACGGACAGAGACTGGGAGGTTCTTTACCATTTGGAGGCTATTCTGACTGTTTTTGAGACCGTGGTGAAGACGCTTGAGGGTGATGGACACACCCGCAGGCGTAAGCAAGGCTGGACTGGCTCCTATGGCAATATCTGGGACGTGGTCCTTGGCTATGAGTTGCTGCTTAACACACTGGAAGAATATAAGCAGCTTGCTGCTGACTTTCCTGATCCAGAGCACTTCCGCATCGGAATCAACCTTGCTTGGGATAAGCTGGATGAATATTATCGGCGGCTGGACGAGACGCCCATCTACTATACGGCTATGGCGGTCCATCCAGCCTATCGTTGGGACTGGTTTGATGAAACGTGGGCTCATAAGCCTAGTTGGGTTGAAAAGGCAAAAGAGATGGTCGCCGACGTCTGGCTGTCCGATTACGCTCATCTCGAGGTTAGAACCAGCAGCAGCAGAGGCGACGACGAGCCTCCAGCAAAAAGAGCTCGGTTTTTCAACCCCTTCGAGAAGAACAGCCGTCTGCCAAGCTCAACACCAGCCTCCGCAGCAGCTATTGTTGGTGACGAGTACCAAGCGTAGCAGACGGATCGTGACGTCAGCGACGGCAACGTTCGTGATCCTATTGGTTACTGGATCGCTAAGCAAAGCAGATATCCTCGATTATCCAGGATGGCCTTGGACTTCCTGACAATCCAGCCGATGTCAGCCGAGTGTGAGAGGTTATTTTCAGCTGCTGGCAAGATGGTCTCGGGGTTGCGTACAAACCTAGATGCTGAGATTATCGCCATTTGTCAGGTTTTACGCTCTTGGTACCGTGCCGGCATTATCAAGGACCCGGATCCATTGCTTAAGTCGCACCTTGAAAGTAAGCTGGATGGCGGTTGTGGGACTCTAGGCGACGACGAGCTGGCGCTTGCTGAGTAAAAATGGCTATTGGAGGGCGAGGATAGCGCCAGCGAGGTTGACGATTCATCACAGCAGCAGCAGGCTGAAGAGTTAGTATCAACCTCTGAAAGTGAGGCTGAATAGGCGTCGACGAGGTTGTGAATAGCCTCAAAAATCCACTTATAAATCCACTTATAAATCCACGTGTGTACATCTATTCCACTCCGGTCGAATATGTGCTACATCCACTACGTAATTGCTAAAAACTCGTACATCCACTCTACTTGGTCCAAAAGTGGAGTGGATGTAGTGGTTCCGACCCTTGCAGGGCTGCTGCTTCAGACAGTGCCGAGATGAGAGGATCATTCTCAAGAGGCCCTGCATCTTGAAAAACACCAACGTCTTGGATATTTTTGGGAGGGAAATACCTGAAAATTTGTTATAAAGTTAAGAACGCAAGGTTACTGGTGAATCGATCGAACTTACCCGGGTGCAGCACAGGTGGCCCGCAATCTAGAATAAATTAGAACCTCCGCACTTGGAAAAAAGGACCAACTTACACCTCCCAAAGCTTAACCTTTCCCAATTCATTACCTGGTTTAACAACGTGGTCTGGATCTCTTAATCAGAACGATGTAATGTTCCAATTATCGGAAGCGAAGAAGGAATGAATCTATCCAGGCTGTTGTAGGCTTACCGGTAGCTTTGTCACGATCGCCAACGCCGTTATAATTCGTGAATATACGGCTGCAAGGCCTCTTGCTGACCGTAGCAGCCGGTAGACCAAGGAGTGTCCCACTAGCTGTCGCGTGTGATACGTATGTTAGCAAAAGTATTTCCGCGCTTGGGGGTACTTAACCGAAACGATGCTGTATGATTGTGCAACTCCGCTAGCGAGTTGAATTTTGCGAAACATGCACCGCACTCATTCTGCCTAGCCATTGTGAAGTGCTGGAATCACGTAGGTTGGGCGATGTTGTCAGACGCGCAGGGTGTGGGTCGACTGGAGAAGGGTCATGTGGGTCATGTGCAGCAAATTCCGTCGGTCCGCTTCCAGCGTGTTTTAGTGTTCAGCCAGGGCCCAGTGGCTTGAGGGTGTGTCATGAGCTTGCTATAAATTAAGGGGCATGTCATAGTGCCGACTGCGTGGGAGTTCCCCAAGCCCCCAAACTCTTCCCCCGCTTCTCTTCCTTTCGCCCTTCCAGCGCACTTACATACTGCTGGATTGCACGGAGTGTGGGGGCACTGGCAAGATGGGAGATGATACATGCACTAAATGCGATGGCAAAGGCAAGAGGCAGCTGCCCATTTGGGTACTTGCACACAGCTTGGTAGTGGTCTCCCCTTTCTTCGGACGTGAACGCTACAAGGATGCCCGGCCCGTCATGCTTGTTTGCAACATCGGCATTCGGCATCGTGACGTCACTTTCTGTCGGACCGGCTCTGGCTTCGCTCAAGGCCTCTTCCGTCGACGTCGAACTCATAACTCCGCAGTTGCTGCTCGTACTTGGGCCTGCGAAGGAATTTGGGCACGGAATCCTGCTGTACATCAGCGCCCGTCAGCCTCGCCGAAGTTTTGGGGGTTAGCAAAACTCACACTAGCCATCAGCTTGAAGATCGCGTTTTGGGCGTCCCCGAAGAGGGACGTCACTTCCTGGAGTGTGTCGACCATAGCCACGTCCTGGCCAACGGCCTTGGTCATCCGAGCGGCGAGGTTGTTGCGGAGCTGGTGGTCGATGTTGACCTCGCAAGGGGATCCAGGGGCCAGGAAAGCGTTGTATATTCCATACGCCTGCGCCATGATCTCCTTGCGGACGAACTCGTCGACACCTTGGTAGAAGGACAGGTTCTCCTCGCAGTGTGTGTCGCGCAGGTTCTCCCGGAAGAGAAGGCGGAGCGCAGGATCGTTGAGGATCTTGTCGAGCCGCTGGGTGTTGGAGTCCCTGGTGATGCCATTCCGCTGAGAGGCGGCACAGCCCTCACTCTCCGACGCTCGTCCCTTCCAGCCAGAACCGTTGACGAGATCCTTGCCCCTCTGGGAAATCTGATAGATGGCATACCCGGTGGGCTGGAACACATTGCAGCCCGGGTTCTGGGACATGTAGGCTCGGTCTTGAGCGACGGGCTCCATCAGATCGTACTCGAGAAAGAGGGTGGCGATCTCGACGGTTTCTCGCCTGTCAACAATCGTAGAGCAGTCCATCAACCAGTCGGTGGTGGCCTTGCCAGTGAAGGTATCTCGATACGTCTTGCCGTTGACCTTGCGCTCGGCTGCCATCTTGACACCGGTGAGACCATCTTTGTAATCGTGCAACGAGTCCGAATCAGCTGCATTGACGGTCGCCTTGGTATTCCGGCTGTCAGCACCCACGAACCGGCGGAAAATGACCTCGAGGGTGCCTTGGTCATGGGGGAGCTTATCGCTCTGGGAGTCCCTCTCCAACAGGACGAGCTGGGTTGCGCCCAGGTTGACTAGTTCCGACACCTGCTTCTGCTGAATGCCATTCCTCGAGCAGAACCTGTCCAGCACGGTGATTCCCTTAGGCGTCAGCTGCCAGACCGATCCCTTCATGTTGTACACCTGCTGATACTTGCCGTCGGCCGATTCAATGAAACGGGCCTCGACGAAGCGTTGGCAGATGGACCGGGCCATGTCCTTGGCCATGGAGAAGGTGGTGGTCGTGGTGGTGGTGACGATGCGGGAGGGATCTTCGGGATCTGGCATGCGATTCGATTGGGAGAACTTGAGGGATCCAAGGCTGTTGACGGCATCCTCGGAGACGAATGTGTACTCGACCTTGGTCAATCGGACGCGGTGGGCTGACAGCGGCAAGAGACTGACGACGAGGGTGGAGAAGAGATCCTTGAAGTCCTATCGTACAACCAAAGTCAGCCAATGCTCTGGCGAGAAGGGGCTCCGGAGGTGGCGTTTCATACGGGGGGCTCCGCATGGCCCGCGCGGAACGCCGCAAAATGGCGCACGCCATGCGAAGCGGCAGGTGGAAGTGGTAGAGCCATAGCACATCCCCTCGTGAACGGCTGGTCGTCATCCGTCATGCGCAGCAAGCGCGAGGGTGTTTGGTGCATCTTGTTTGCCGTGACGGTAGACTTGGCGGGAGGTGGTTGGTTGGGTTCTGTGGCCGTGCGAGGCTGGGACGGCGGGTGGTTCGCCGAAGCAGCTTGGGTAGCGACGGAGCTGTCCAGGTTGATACTGGACAACAGGGACTGGCTCGAGGCACTCCTGGGCCGGTGGTTCTTGTCCGAGCTGGAGGGCTCCGAGGCGGGCGTCGAGCTGGGGAGGTGGGAGAGTCTCGAGAGGGTACCATTGGAGTGCCGAGGGCGGATCGCGGGCTTCGAGATGGTGGCGATGGCGCCCTGGGTCCTGTCCAAGGCGGCCACGGCCAGGGCGAGGATGGCGCTCGACGAACGCTGGTCGAGTCTGGGAGACGGAGCGCCAACCCCGGGGACCCCGGCTGGCTTGGGCTGGTTGCCCAGCCGGTTGAGATCTCAGGTCTGTGATCTACACATTAGGCGCTGGGTCCAGCAAACTTCCCATTTGCTCTGTTACGTGTTTTGGGCAAAGAGGTAAGCTTGGTCTGTCATCGTTCAGGCCGCAAGACTTTATAACAATACGTAGACGAATATGACACTTTTGATAATAGAGTTCTCTTTGACCCTCCCTCTTGCCCAGGCGGTCCCCAATAGCCTGGCGGCCCTGGAGGTCCCTCAATACCCGCCGCGACATCCACGTGAAAACCGATCATATCGATGCCTCATCAAGCCCGGTCCGCGGCAAAACATGTATAGGAAGATCAGTAACGTGGAAATAACGTCTCAAACGCAGCGATTGTCGACTGCAGGACTATGCGCTCTTCTAGGAGAGATCTATTTCTGTCCTCGAGGATCGCTATATACTCCGTCGCCGTATACATAATGGCCTCCTGTATTCTAGGTAAGAATTGTTGAATCATGAGTTGGGTGCTATTCTAACCTTATCCACCCTTGTTTTAGGCGTTCCTTGCGGATCCTTCGTTGCATTCTCCTCTCCTTCCTTTGCCATTACAACTCTCATACTAGGGATACTATTCCGTAGTTCGGTAAATGCAGCATTTAACTGAGTGGAGTGGCGCTTCTCGATTGTGCGCGTGGGCGGGGCTTCCGATGGTTTGTAGCGACCAGAGTTGCGTGCCGGTGCGGGAGGAGACTTGGGCTTGATTGCCATGCTGGAAGAAGTGACAATGGCGTCGGTCTATCCAGGTCTCGGTAGCTTTGGAGGTCCCGAGGAACGGTCGGATGCGACGCGAATCGAGTTGGCATCGGGGAAAGGGAGATGGTATCTGCATCTCGAGGTCGAAAGGGGTCGCTGGGGCATTTGAGGACGCCCTGAACACCTCAAACTCAGCTCGGGCTGAGCTGAAAATAATAGCGCCAAAATTAGTAGCTAGAAACCCTGGCTGTCAGAGTATATCCCATTAGCGTACGGAGTAATCATCAGCCACCGAGCAAGGATATTGTTTTGGCGAACGCGTCTGCGCAGGTAATCCCCTGCGTGTAACACCACTCCGCTGCCATGGCCGCTTCCTCTGACACTCTATTTTGGTGCTTATGGGCGTCAGCAGGATGGGTGGTGCCGGCTGGCACGCCGATGAAGTGCTCTGTTGTCTCCGCCACTAGCAGGATCCCCGCCGGCGGGGCCGAAGTGGAGGATGGTGTTGGCGTTCATACGATGGCCCGAGTGAACCTTATCGAGAATAACGTCCAATACCGTGTAGCTGGCACTGTTGACCAGCTTCAAGCCTTGGTGGATGTTCGAGTTCACGACGACGGGCATGCCAGGGACGAATATGAAGATCGCCGTCACTGGTATGGCGCTATCATCCCGGCACCGATGGTCGGTGAACTAGTCCTGACGCCGCCGAACCACCGTCCGACACACCAGCACGCCGGCATGTCCTATTCGGAGCTTATCGGAGGGACCAATGTACTACGTAGTAATTGGCGGCTGCCCTCGGCATGACAACCGCTCAATAGATCGATCAGATTCCCTAAACTTGCCCCGACTTAATAGGCAGTGATGCGCAAAATCAGGCCATACTACCTTCTGAGTTGCATTAAGCAACTCAATAGATTGGCCTAGACCCATTGATCGGCAAGGTAATGTGATGCAGAGCCTGATACAATGATCTGCTAGGACTAAAAGAATATTGGCTAGTTGAAAAGGTGGTGGCGCAAACTGGGGTATCACTTACACCACCTCTTCTGGGATAATGGGCATGTCGTATCTCTCATTGGGTGATGGCCATCGTGAATCTAAATGGACTGTCTCAGATGATGAGGGGCATGGCGATGGATTCAATGGAGGAGTGTACATCATTTTCGAGTCAAGGACAAGGAGAGGTGGATAAGCGCTCAAAGCAGGAAGGGTGTGAAAATGCTGGAATAGTGTCACCGAGCGGTGCGCGACGTGGCCGATGGTGGGAATGCGACAGCTGCAGAATCAATGGTGCCAAGCGCTCAATTATAGCAATATTAGCCGTAAAGGGTTTGAATTTTGGATCTTAAAATGAGTCTGGGCGCGCTGGTAGGCGATGCGCTATGCTTGATATTTGAGTGATGGTGTAGGTGTTGGTGATAGCGATTAGTGATGTAACTATGGAGGTACGCTAAAACATCGAAAGTTTTCCATTCTCCACCTCTTCTCTCGGTGTACATACGCAAGGAGCAAGCCATGGTAGACGGGGCGCACACCAGGGCATCAGTCGTTCCACACAGGTGCGGTAAACCTCCACCTCCAATTCAGCCCCACGTGATCCATGCCACAGCCGAAGTACATTTAGATACTTCAATGATAGGGAGAATCAACGTATAGTGTTATGTAACTTTTATGTAGACCAGGCGATCGCCATGACTTACGACATCAGCCAAAATAGGTGAGAATTAATGTACCTTTGATTTTCTGTTCTCTGGCTGGCTAGACTACATACACGCACATACCACTCGTTCTCCCCAATGCTTGCACAGATCGAGACCCTGCATCAGGTCACCTAATTTCTTTTCAGCTATCACAGCCCCGAGGTAACTCATACTATCGCGTGGTGGCGTGACGTCAAGAAGATCCAGAAACCATGATGGAAGACGGGCACTTCCGTTGCATCCGTTGCATCGTGGGGGAATTGTATCACGGGCACCCTTAAAGACGGGAGTTGCCGTCAATTGCAATGGAAGTGAGGTAATTCTTTATAACGCGTGAAAATACAGGTGAGCACGAGCTATCATTCCCGCAGCCATGGCTCAGTACGAAGTTCAAATCAAGTAGAGGACGCCCGGAGCTGTGGATAAAACAAGAGGAGAGAAGATCAGATACCTCGACTTTCTACATACGCGTATTTCGATCCGTAGACTTTTCTCATGTGATGGTCGATGCCACATGGCTTCAATCTCGCCCTGTAATTCGCCGTAAGCATTTACCTGCAATTCGGCGACCTTATGATTCCCGGAGAGCTTACTGTGCAAGGGCTTTGAAGGGTGCTGGTCAGGTGTGCGGGGCTGGGGGCCAAATCGCGGATGCTCATTGCAGGTAGAAAGCCTGTAGCTGAGTCCCTACAGGGTTTCCCTTGTCCAATCCCCGGGTCCAGACCTACCGGCAGGATTCAAATCCTTGCAGTCCTTTTGTCATGCCAGCAGGTGTGTTAAACATCTACAAACGTACCAGTTCTGGACCCTTGGACTATCTGTGGATCGGAGTTCACCTTGGCGATCGTCCCCGACAAATTGGTTTGGGTGCGTGCATCATGAGTGGATTCCCCCCGCCCCCCAAGTGGCTTTTCTTCATGAGAAATCCAATGGGATGAACGCTGGCCCGATCTGCTCGCTGGTCCTTGCCATCCTTCTCGCCACTAGCCTGCGTCAGTAATACTACACCGGGGTCCTTTCCAAGTCCCTGGGTGGAATATGGCCCCCATAGTCGAATTGACTTTTGACGGCGCAAATGTCACTTGTCAGGACGAGCGTCCATGGCCGCGAACGGGCGCTTTCCTAGCACCTCCACTACTGGGCCCCACACTGTACATGGGAATGCTCTTTCCGGTGTGAGCTGCCAGCTTTACCATAAGTTACCCCTCGAATCAGCCGTTTCCCTTCTGCTGACGTTTCCACTGGTGCCTGTTATTAGCAATTGTTCTGGCGGCCCGAGCGCAACTGCTCCTCCGCAGTCCAAAAACTTAAATGAAGACGAAGGAAGGGAAGGGGGAAAACAAGAGAGAGAGAGAGAGAGATCCTTCTTTCGCCATCCATATGTGCTCGCTCTGCAGGTACTAGTTCTGCAGGCTGGCACTTGGGCGGAACTCCTGCCGCACCCCCTCCCATCACGCCCTCCTGTCTATCACCACCCCACGGCGCAATTTTGGCTATTGCACAAACTTTGCGCCGTCATTCGCGTGGCACAGCGTTGGACCCCTGGACCCCTGGAGAAAGCCGGGGCCGAGGGTTGATGTGCACTGGGGAGCATAAGTAAGGCAACCAGATGGCTAGGCACGCAGGTATGCTCAATCCATCTCCCCGCTATATATCGCCATTCCGGGCCATCATGCTCGTATGTAGGAACGTAACGGGACTAACTCTTGCGGTTCGCTATTTGGTGAGACCCTTGGGTACATGGGTGTGGTTTTCGCCAACAACTCTCGCCACTTGTGTGGGCTGGCAGCTGGAACATTCACTATCAACCCCACAGGAGTCGATAATCATCCCTTGGAATGAGCCGGGGGCCATACTTCGGAGGAATCAAACCTATACACCAGCCTCTCCACTCCTGTTTGTGCTAAAGAAAACCGCCGCAAAGCTCTGCAGAGGACAAGCCCCGAGTCAAACAACTCCAGGCATAAGCAATCGGTGCTGGCAGCACAAATCACAACGACCGCTCCACAACCTCATACGCCCACATATACATCCGTACGCAAGTATACCCCGTGAGCATACGCGCATATACTTTCGGGATCACAAACCCACACGGTCGGGTCTGCTTCATGGGCCCTGAAGGTATACGACCGGCGATAGACGACCCCCGCCGCCAGCAACGCCCACTCGCCACACCACACAGACCAGGCGCATCACGATGCCCGTGGCGTCCTCGTCGTAGGCCTCGATGGCGCTCCGAGACTTGCACCCCTCCTACACTCCTGTTTCCTCATATTATTCCGGCCGGTGCGCTCCACCAGCAGCGGAGGCAATGCCTCAACCGTTCGCTGCCTCAACCGATCAACGCTCCGCACCAGCGGCCATGATAAAATCATCCTACGAACAATCTCCCATCCCGAACGATGGTGCCTTCCGCCCAATGTACCCCGCCGAGTACCACGACATGAGCGGTATGAACCATGGCGCCGCCGTGGCTACTGGCCAACCTCCCACGGGGTTCTCGGCAACGCGTCAGACCCACGACGGCTACACACCGTCTGGATATGGCTGGGACTTTGGGGAGTTCGGCTCCGAGATGACGTTTCCTCCCGATTCCCCGGGAACGTTCCGAGCTGAAGGCCCCGGACTACAGCCTCTCGCCGCTTGGGATTGTGAGACCCAGGCATACCCGGCCCAAATGGGCAGCACAATGGCAATAGCCGGGCCCATGTCCCAGTACGTCCCCGTCCAAGAGTCGATGGGCGACTATTTCGACAGGCTCAAATGGCCGCCGCCGCCGCCGATAGGACAGATATCACCGACTCCCAGCCAAAGCAGTTACTACACCTCGTCACCAGCCAGCGGGGTTGGGCCGCCGTTCTCGAGGCACAACAGCAGCTCGTCTCTCCCAACCCCAAGGGCTGCTGCGCTCGAGCAGGTCCGGTCCGACGCGCGGTTCCAGCCCGTCCCTGATCAAGCACTAAACCCGGGCGAGGGTCGATCGACCCCGGCAGCGATAATGGCGGCCAACGGATCACATCCAAGCCCAGAGTCCTCATCGTTTGCGGGCCAAAACACAGGCCAACGCAAGGACGGGCGATATAATACTAGCACGACGACGGCGACCACAGACTACAGCGCGGGCATCATATCCCCAGCCATGACACCTCCGGGGGACAGAACCGCCGCCTTTCCCAGCCAACTACCCGGCCCCAAGCGCGCCCGCGTTGGATCAGACCGACACAAAACCCCAAAGACCAGCAGGAAGGAGAGGGCGCTCGCGCCCGCCCGGCGGACCGCCACGCAGAAGAAGCGTGACGCGCAAGTGGCGCGGGAGCAGCAGCAAAACCGGCCGGCCCGCAGCCGCGTCGCGGCCAACAAGTGCCGGGCCAAGTCGAAGCAGGCGGTGGCGGACCTCGAGTCCACGGAGCGGGCCATGAGCTCCGCGCACCTGGAGCTGTCGGCGACGGCGCGGGACCTCCGGGATGAGGTGCTGCAGCTCAAGACCGCGCTGCTCGCGCACGGCAACTGCGACGACTCGCTCATCCAGCAGTACCTCATCAACCAGGCGCGCAGGGTCGGCTACGGGACGGCGCAGAGGCTACAGCTACAGCATCAGCATCAGCATCAGCATCAGCATCAGCATCAGCATCAGCATCAGCAGCGCCTGGGCTGCGGCCACGGCCACGCTCAACAGTAGTTTCGCCATCCGAGGAGGTAGACCCAGTGTCCCCTCTTGTCCCATCCGCGAGTCTGGCTCTGTTCCCAGCCCGATTCGCGAGCTTTGGAACCAAGTTTAAAGGTGGCGAGTTGAGGCGACGAGAAATCGACGCCTTCGACTCGCCCGGCTCAAGCCTTCAATATTGGGTTTTGGGTCGACAAAGCACATCAAAACGTACGTGACATGAATTCTAACGTGAAACACCAACGAGCGGCGCACCCCAACGAACGGCGCGCTTTTCTGGACAACAACCATAACAACCCGAATTGCAGCACCACATCAATTGAAATTAATTAAAACTAATCAGAACTAGATACATCAGACAATTCTTCATCTTCTTCACATGTTCGCGCATTGTGCCCAGGCTTTCCGCAGTTACCACACCGTCGAACAGTCGGTCCGCGGCGGACCGCCTCATCAGCGCCCCCACTCATTTCGCCAGCTGGCCGCTTCCCCTTTGCATTTGAATCAATTATCTTTTGGGCGTCTTGTGTGGTAAGTGACCCTCCTGACTGCAGATATGTTCTTTTGGCCGAGCGACGCTTTGGAAGTGCTGCATTTGCGTCTCGAAGGGTCTTGTTCTCCTGTGTCAACAGGGACACTGCATGGGCTAATGACTGTGTGCCCTTTGCCAACCGATCAACAGCAGTCAAAATTGGTGTCGGAGAGCTTCCTTGATGATGAGAGATCCGATCCTTAATCAAAGTTGATTGAGAAACTGCTTGTGTTGAATTGTGTGGTGTCTGGGAGACCCAAGGTGCAGGTAGTATTGGGGAGCATGGTTGTGATGTTGGTGTCCGTATCTTAATATCCAGCTTAGAAAGTACTACTTCCCGGTTAAATGGGACAAGGCCTGCTCCTCTAAAACCTCCCTTAATAGTTTCTGGCTTGAAAACCTTGTTGTGTGCAGTGTGGAAGGCGAGAAAGAACTCTGTCTTGTCGATATGTGTAATCCGGGCCTTGCTGAATTGGTTGATTTCTCCGCCGTATGCCTTTTTCAATGGACCAAAACACCCAACATCTAGTGGCTAAAGTAGATGAGATGAATGAGGAGGCATACAAAGAGTAACGATCCTCTTTGCCTTGCAGTATCTCTCAAAATCCGTAGAATGGTGACTTCCATGTCCGTCTAGTATCAATAGCCGATAGGCACCTGTTGTGCGTGGTGCAGTGTATTTATCGAAATGCTCAATCCATTCCATAGCAATCTCATCGTTTGTCCATCCATTTGGGCTTGTTTCAATGACCCAGTCGTCGGGGAGGCCGCCCTCAGTATACCAACTTGCAAGGTGTACCTTAGCCTTGACAATCAGCATGGGCGGGCCAACCCACCCATCCGCGCTGACTAGTTCAATACCTGTTGCCCATTGACGATTTCCAGGCTGTATTGATTTTGCTTATCCACGTCGATCTGCACCTGTAATCACTGTCTTGGGTGCACCAACACCCATCATGAAGCCTGTCTCATCAAAGTTGTAGGTGTCGCCATCCAGGATCCCATATTTCGCACATGTGTTTGACACAAGGTCAAACCACGCGTTAATCACGTCTGGATCTTCGCATAGGGCCCTCCGGTAGTCCCAGTCAAGTACATGTTGAACAATGACCTCCTCTTCTGTTTTTGTTAATCTCTTGTTGTTAGGGTGGGTATCTTGTCGCGCAGTTCGGCCGGCCATTCTGGAGCGGAGGGTCGTTCGGGTATCGCGTATATTCGAGATGCACGTCTTGTGCTTAGTTTTGGGTCTTTTTGAATAGCTTGGATAGCAAGCTGAATAGTGGATTCTTTTGTTTTGCCCATTTTAGGATGTGGCGCGAGAAAACGCGGTTAGAAGGTGGGCCATGACAGGTTCTGGAAAAGCGCGCCGTTCGTTGGGGTGCGCCGCTCGTTGGTGTTTCACGTTACTACATATAGCTAAAAGATATATAGGCTAGGCGACCTAGGTCGTGTATTATGGAGACTGAGGGGGGCTATATATTCTATTTTGCCGTTGGTATATCTGCCGCTAAACGGCGGAATCGCGATCTCGACCTCGGACTAGGTCTTGAAGTATCTAATCACGTCCTCAGGTCACCTAATAATAGCCGCGACGGTGTGAGGGAGGCTTCCGCTATCTTCTAAGTTCCGTCCACCAATTCATGAGAAGTCGACAAAAGGAGAGCAAGTACTCGTACGCCATTAACACGTTAGACAAGACGTATTAGATCCCGATTGTCTGGCAGATATCCTACAAACCGATTCAAGGGTTATCCTAATTTCTTCCTATGGATAATACGAAAGAATTATGCTATGCGTCCTTTACTTGAGGTCCTTGAAAGCCTCGTTCTTCTTCAAGAAATCCACCCACGCGGTCGGTTCGTCCTCCAGCACCGCAAGGCACTCTTCCAAGGGCTCATGACCAAAGTATCCCCCTTCATCAACAAGGCGCATCATCTCCAAGATCGCTTCCGCTGCCCAGTCCGGCAACCCCATAGAATCTTGAACCACCTGTAGGAACATTTCATGCGGCATACTGAAGAAGGTAGCTGCCTTGCCAGCCTCTGGGAAGGCCTGCCTAAACCCATCTACTACTTCCTGAGGAGTCGCATACTTCGTAGCGCCTAGTACACGCTTCCCCAGCAGCTGGTCTCGCTGTCGTACAATCGCCTTGACCCAGATCCCAGTGTTACGAACGTCGAACAAGGGAATAGGTGCGGTTTCAGGCATCGGTAGGGCGAATACCCAGGCATTTCCGGGTGGATTCTGCCTGAAAGACTGGACGAGAGAGTCCATATATATACCCGGTAGGAAGAAGGTGGCTGGAATGCCGATTTGTTTAGCGTATTCTTCAACCTCAGCCTTGCCGTCGAACTGATAGACGTGACAAAGTTTTCCCTGCGTCACTAAAGGATCTCTCATATTAGCTAACTTTCCTGTAAGCCAAATAGTGACCGGCAAATCCTCACGCTTCTTGACATTGCGCAGTGAGCTCCAGATGAATTGAGAAACAGAAGATTCCTAGCAAGGAATTAGAGTATATTCCCTACAGGATAGCAGTAGTTGGGGGAAATAACTTTCGCAGCATCGACAAGGTTTTTACCCTGCTGGATTTCAGCATCAATGCTCAGGGTCTCCCAGTAGTTGGTAACGCCAAATACTGCAGTAGCTCTAGTAAAGGCCTTCACAAGCGAAGCTTTGTCGTTCAAGTCGGCCTTCCCAGTTAGTCAGTTGATGCGGAGATGTCCATATATCCGCCATTATGAACACTTACAGCAATCACCTCCGCACCCTGTTCCTTGAGCTTCTTTGCCCTGTCTTTGGATGGATCTCGAGTCACTGCACGAACCGTCCACTCATGGTTCAGGAGCGGGTCGTTGAGGAAGACATCAGCAACGGCACCTCCCTGAGCGCCAGTGGCTCCAATGATAGCGATGATTTTCTTGTCTGCCATTTTGAGAGTGGGGATGCAAGTTCGTGGTAATAGTACGATCGAGGTAGTGATGAAAAAGTTATTCCGAAGCACTTGTCAAAAGACTTAGGTGTATCTATCAATACTGAAAGGTCTGTTATTTATATAACAGAATGCTGGCTTCGAAATCCTCCGTGTACCCTAGCCATAATCTAATTTACGAATCCAGCGGACCACATCGACCGAGCACCGGCCGTTGAGTTGAGCAAACTCTGCAACTTCAGCCTAACTCCATCCAATATAGAGCTAGATCTCAATGCGGAAGGCCCACGGCCTGGGCACAAAACCCGGAAAGTATCGACCGACGGTCGTTCAGTCCGGCCATACCCGATGCACGAGCGCGTCTACGCAACCGTTCGGCCAGCGCTCGGTCGGTGCTCGGTCGATGTGGGGCATCGGCATCGGCACTTGCAGGACTTCCCGCATGCAGATGCAGCACGCCGTGTTTCTCACCTTAGTGGGTCATCGGTTTATAATTTGACAAGCCTTCGCAGCATCCGCGCTCGGTGAATCGAAACATGCCTGCTCCGTAAGCAGCCGTCTTATGATCCAAGACAAGACCGATAATCCTTCATGGCGGGCAGCGAGGGTTCATTGCACATTTGGAACTGCCTGACCTGCAGGCGCCGGAAGGTCCGCTGCGATCGGCGCTCGCCCTGCTCCCAGTGTTCCAGAGCCGGGCTCGACTGCGCGTTCCCCACGTCCGGTCGGGCTCCAACGAGGCGAGACGAAGCACCTAGCAGCAGCTCGAGGGCCAGAAATCAGGATTTGCTTACTCGATTGAATCGCCTCGAGGGCATGCTGCAACACATAGGTGTGCAGCCTGATCCCACCCGCTCCGCCGACGACTTCAATCGGCAAGCAACAGCAGGACAGCGGCGAAATGACGAGGACGCGTTGACGCAAAACATCGGCAGTATGTTCGTGTCTAAAGACGACACCATTTACATACCCAGCGGGTTCTGGCGGCACATTTCGGATGAAGTTAGTGATCAGTCGCGGGATGCCGTTCTCGCCGCGCCTTCAGGCACTAATCTACCGGTGCTCCTCCAGGTCACAAACCTCCGCCAGTCATTCGAGGCTGAGCGTCAGCAGTCTAGCATTTTCAGAGATGAAGTCTCTGAACTGAGGAGCCTGCCATGGGCTCCCTTTCCAGCCTATCACTCTGTGCCATTTGACGTCAACGATTACCAGCCACTGCCATCTCAAATGGCGTTCATCTGGCAGACGTATTGCGAGAACGTCGACTGGAGCATCAAAATCCTCCATCGGAAGACCATGGATAAGGTCATTCGCGAGTCCAAGGGTAAGTTGGCCGCGGACTCCGTGCCGTGGCCCGCCGCCCCCGGATCTGTCATCTAACTTATTAGAACAGGGCGACTATCGTCACTGCCGGTGTCTTCGCAGGCACTCCTCTTCGCTGTATCCTTGGCAGCCATCTCCTCCATGAGTGAAGAGGACGTGTTAGAAAACTTCAACAATTCCCGCATATCCCTCGCTCACCGCCTCTCGATGGGCGCCGAGGTTTCCCTCGCCAAGGCCGATGTCCTCAACACCACAGATACTCGAGTACTCCAGGCGCTAGTTATTTACGTCGAGGTCAAGAGTCACGAAGCAGGAACCCGCGCCTCATGGTGCCTCACGGGTCTCGTCGTCCGCATCGCCCTACTTATGGGTCTACACCGCGACGGCTCTCATTTCAAGGACATATCGCCGTTCAACGCTGAAATGAGGCGGCGATTATGGTGGCATATCTGTTTCATCGACGCTCGCTCAGGGGAGTCACAAACAACCTGCACTCAATTATCTACATTTGGCATCTTCCAGGATACAGAGCCGCCGACCAACGTCGACGACGAGGATCTCGATCCGCATGATACGAGTCCACCCACAACACGCGACGGCATCTCCGACGCGTCACTAGCGATTATCCGCTACCATTTCTGGCAGCTCAGTAAGCGGGAGAAGCGCCCATGGTCCCCTATGGCTACCAAGACAGACGCTCAAGAAGCTGTCACCATCTCGCCCGAGGCGATCGAGGCCCTGGCAACGACTCGCCAGAAGATCGAAGACAACTTCCTCCGCCACGCCGAGCATGGTAATCCCGGCCACCAATTTCTCTCCGATATAGTACGCCACGCCCTCGCGAGATCAGAGCTCAGTTTAAGCACGCAAGACGCACCACCGATAACATCATCCCTCAGCGCCTCTATATATCCTGGCCTCAACCGCATCCTCATCCTTTGCTTGACCGTGCTGGAGCTGTCCAACAGGCTTGAATTGTCTCCCGCCACGAGCGGCTGGTACTGGGGCCTTCAGCCACCCGTTCCCTGGCGCTGTCTGAGCGTGCTCCTCGTGCAACTCCGGAAACGACCGTGGGGCCCCACGTGCGAACGGGCATGGACGTGTCTCAACACATACCTAACCTCATCCACCGCCTTGAGGGCCAACTGTAGGAAGGACATACTGTGGCTGCCGGTGAGAAAGCTCTTGGGAGATGTCACTGAACACCGAAAGCGAGAGAACGAGCGGATCCAGGGAGACAAAGGCATCGCTCGACAGCTACAATATCTGCAAAAGCCGGATTTTTTACGAGATCCGGACGCATTCTGTCCACGTGACTGGCAGAATCAGGGCTCCTAATAGTGTAACCAGTGCGTGTGAAAGCCTCAAACTGCTCATTTAGTCCGTTTGAATTGGCCACACTAAACTACCGGTCCGTCTAACTCGGCCACACTAAACTACCAGTCTGCCTGAAATGCCCAAACTAAACTATTGGTCCGTCCGTCACCGTCACACTAGACCACAGTGCAAACTATGGTCTACACTAATAGTCCAAACATAAAAGATGGCTTGTGGCCCATCCCCGTACCTGCCTCCAAGCTTCCCAATGCCATTGTCGAATTGTCTCACCGCCCGCCTTCTTTATCACGTCCCTGAATCCAAAGTATCGACGACGGTACCCGTGGCTGCCGGATCGACATAACGACACTAGAGTCCAGAATTAGACAACGGTACACATCACGAATCAGAAGGCTTACCTCTGATGGGACTATCAAAGAGCTCCTGTCCCAGGATCGTAGGCATTCCAAGAGGTTCAACGTTTCAATGTTCATGGATCCTCGCTGGTCGGTTACCGAAAGCTTGGCTTTGGAGAAGAGTCGCTCTGTCTCAGTAGACATAGGCGCAATCGATAGAATGTCGATGGCCATCATAGATAAGTTAGGGAACCGCCGTCGCTGCGCTGATTCTAACCACCATTTCAACGGATCCGATACCATCATCACAGGCTCACGGCAGTACACTTCGTACTCGTCGTCATCCATGTTGAAAATCGTAGCCTTTTGCTCTCTCATCCACATTTTGTACCCATTTGGTCGTCTTGTAGTTGGCTCTTGTGCAGAAGTTGGTCGAAGAACAGGGCAGGAGGTGGTTGATTTGTACGACTCCCTCCACAGCTCCCCTACGCGAGCTTTAGCTCTCTCAATCCATTCATTCTTGTCCTCCCAAGTCTTCTCCATGTATGCCCACTACTAATACGTTTCACAAAAGTGGATCTGTTCCTCAGTGAGCCCATACATCTTCCGCTTCTGGCTTATGTCTTCTCTCCTCTGTCCTGTTTCTTCGGATTCTCGTGCGTTATTAATGTTCAGTTGGCTAGCTTGAAGGCTCTTCTCCAAGTGTTCAGCATCCTATCCTCAGCAACTGAAGCGGCGCCTACTGTCAGAAAACTGTCCGGGCATGTGATATGTCCGGCTGACTGGTAAACCACGTTAGTGCTAGTTCCAAAAGCTTATCGTCGTCTGGCAAATCAGGTTCCTCGGGTAGTTTGTCCTCGTCAGGCTCGTCAGGGTAACTAATACCAGCATCCCGATTCCTTGTGGACCAAGGTTACTAACGCACTCCGTCCTTCGCCAGTGGCCGAGGCGCCGCCTCCTCGACCTCTACGACCGGCGGTAGAACAATAACCGGCTCCGGCCCAGCACCCCAATACGGCGGCGGGCGGTACTATGGTGGTGGCACGACGGTCCCCTACCGTTCTGGGTCACGCTCCACGGGCGGTATTGTCCCCTTCGTGCTGGTGGGCGGCCTGGCATCCTACGCATTTTGGCCGGGCGTCTGGCTACACCCGCCATACCTGTACCCCTACGTGCACCCATGGACCTACCGCAACCAGTCCTCGAACCAGAACGAGACCAGGCCCGTCACGTGTGCCTGTGAGCCCGACATGGTTTGCGGCTGCGACGACAACCCCAACCAGACCTACATCGACAGCGTCATTGGCAACGGCAGCTTCAAGTCACTCAACCGCTCCCTGGTCGCCATCGGTCACGTCAACGGCACAGAGACCATTCTCCTCAACGGCACCTTGCCCAATGGTACCACTGCCAGCAGCGGCACCGAGTCACCCAACGCAACCGCTCATCTGGTTCATTGTTCTTGGTCCCTAGCCGCTACAGCAGCGGTCATGGTGTTCTTTGCTTGATCTATCGCCACATTTGTTACACGAAAATGGCAAACATAACAACCGTGACAAACAAGACCATTAGGTTAAACATAATGATTTTCTGAAGACGCCCCGACGTATGAGCCGGGACACGAGCAGTGAGGTTATCATCAAGGCATGCAATACGATGGCTTGAGCTATGACCGGGGCCTCAGCGCTGTGCCTTCCAATGCCATTTTGTGTAACAATTTCATGGAAAACCTGTCTGGGGCCCCGGACACTGATCCTCACGCCCTCGATATCGGCGTGAGAGTTCAAGGGATTCAACCCGCCTTCTGCCCTGCATTTTTCCGCTCCATTTATTCCAACTGCTGTAGCCTAAAGCCCCGGGGCGTATATTAAGGGCGTACATTGTAAAACTTGTTTGACTCTTAGTTCACTCTATTCATCAACAGAACTTTGTACACTATGTGCGGCCACCAATCTCACCAGCCTCCTTCAAATCCTTGCAGGTCTTCTCAGCATCCTTTCCCATAATAAAGGCCTGGGCGCAAAGGTTGACGACAGGCAGATCACAATTGCCCACGAGCTCTCAAGGTTAGCCAGCGATGAATATCTTGAGGACATCATGCAACATGCAAGACACATGGAGGTGGGTCCCTTCCTGCGCAGTGAACAAGTACTCCGAGTTGAGCACGGAATGTTCACCGGCTCATGTTGTGTAAATACATATGCAGGCGCAGAGGCCAGCTAAGGCACACCATCAGGTGTAGGCTGTGCTGACCTCCCTCGCCATCTCTCTAGTCTTGTTCCGTTCGCCCTGTCAACGTAAGGAAGAGGCTCTTCCGGTAGTACGAGGCGTATTTTCACGCGTGACCAATGGCATCGGGGAGGTGGTCAGATGGAAGTCGTCATTCTGACAACCCAATTATAGGCCTAATCTAGAATTGCTTGCTTGTGATCGCATTTGCCCCGGTAGGGGCGGAAGTGAGGAATCTACCAGGCCTATTCAAGATGTAATCTGGCTGATGCATCAGCTGGGGCCACGAATGTGGTCTCGCCCCCAGCGTCACAGATATTCACAAGGGATATATGCAAGGCACCAATGGAACAACGCCCTTACTTTTGCCTGGCGGCTGGTGTGGTCGCTATCAGGCTATCACAGCCCCCTTCTTGTGCTTCTATAGGTGAGAGGCCGCTGGGCAGGGCAGCCACTTAGCCATCTTCGGGCTGTGTGTTTCACACCGGTCTTGCTCTTAAGGCAGCCAAGTATTATCGTTCCGACCCCTCTGAAAGCCGTGTTCTCCTTCTTTCTCTCGTCTTGTCTGTTCTCCTTCCTTTCTTCCTTTCCCTCTTCCCCTTCGTCCTGGTACTCCAACGTTGAAGAATAGCTTCAGGACGTCCTTGTTTGAAATTCAGAAGAAGCAGAACAAGGAAAGATCCAAATTTCCACCCCCTGCGCTTACTCATGCCCGGCAGAAGCAAAGTCCAATTCCCTCACCGGTTTTTCATTTGTACGGTCTCGGGACACGGCTGTATGCAGGCGGCCTAGTATGATCTGAGTGAGGCTTGTGGCGTGCTGTGTGTCACCCCACATGCACAACTGGGCGGACTCGGCGACCTCCCGTTCCACACAGATCTGCTCACCTGGACCTATTCAGTCTAAGGAAACTTCAACCAGACACAAGTATTTAGTTTTTCTATCATGGGATATTATACAAAGGGTCTGAATATCAAGTTGCTCTGCATCTGGGATTTGGTGAGCAGGGCTGTATGATGCTAAGCCTTTCTAAACTCTTATTTAAAACTATTGATAGATAAAATAACCCCACTTTAGTCAATATCTCGATCTTACCATTTTTCGCCCTCCATTTTGCTTACTCTGTGCCGAATCTAGTTTGTTTAGCCTGCAGTCATCGATCTCATGCTTTCGTGGGTTAGATTAACTCAAAACCGTCATTCAGTTGGTCATTTAACTCACTGGTGACAGTTGCTTTGGACCCTTAATACGGTATGTATCATGAATTAGCTAATTGACGGACAAGGAAGTTAGTCAATATGCTTCTCTATGAGATCTTGGTCTGGGCTTGCCTGAACAGTGAAGTGAGCATTGCCATATTTGAATCGCAGTTTATGTGCCAACTGTTCCGGGTCAATGTTACTTGCCCGAATGCTCTGCATTTCTTGTTCATGAGCAACATTCCAACAATGAAATATCGAGAAGATGCTTCGCGGAAACCTCATTTCGAGCAATAATAGGCTGAAGTATTTAGAAGAAGAATGGTGAGGCTGACGAGAAATGTGACGCTCCTTGGGGAAACTGTTCGCAAGTACTTTCCTAAAAATAGAATGTTAATTCTACATATAGATTGGGGCAAATGATGACCTATGCCCGACACATACCCGTGCGTAATACACGCCCCGCAACAACGCACTAAAAAAAGAAACTTTGCTGCTTCTTGTATTCGTCCTGAAGAGCTCGATACTCTTCAATCAGCCAGCGTCCGCTTTCTAGGACTCGGCAACAAATATTGTCGGAGTTGAGGCGATGAAAGGCTGTGAAGAGATTTTGCTTTTCTCTAGGTGAAGAAAGAAAATATCGATTAGGTGGAGGGTTCTTATCGTGCGGAAAGCGGGTAGGTAACTTGTCACCGAGTAATTCACCTACCATATTGCTCATCTCACCGAGTCCTCGTATTTTCAAGCCGCAGTCGTCTTTAAAAACGTGATGAAGCACTCCTTCCAAGCTCCTTATTATGCGATCCGAATGGATAAACTTTTCTTGCATCTCTGGGGCGACCAAGTTTAAGATACGGAGCATGTCTTGCTTTGGCAGCGTTGCACCGAAGCTAGCCTCCCCGCTGCCCCTAGCTGAGCAGTTCGGGCAGAGTATGACCAGTGTGCACCAATTCGCATCCTCGTCTAGAGTGAAGATCTCATTCTTCAAGCAGTCCATACAGACCACGAGATGATTTTTATTCTTGGACATTTCCTTGTACTTCAGAGTTGCAGCTTCGCACCGCCGCACACGCATCTTGTATACATCAGCGAGGTTTTCATAACCCTCCTGGCGTTTAAAGATACTCTCTAGGTTATGCGCGGCGGTGCGGGCAGTATGATCTTCACGGTCTATTGCCTGCTTGATAACCTCCTGGAACACTCTCGTGGCCTCGGTGTAGTCCTGCTTATGCAATAAAATCGTGCCGGTTATGTTTTTTATGTTTGGTATCAGTCTGTGGGAAGAACTGTCCCGAGTGACATCGTCTAAGGCTGTCTCGACGACAGCATGTGCGTTCTCTAACTCTCCAGCCTGAATACAAGACCATGCTAAGTTACATTTCCCATTGACTATATCGTATTGGTCAGCAGGGCTTGCATTCTTTATGGCGTTAAGAAATACATTTTTGGCTTCTTGATATTCCTTCCGAGCGAAAAGCGAGCAACCCAGAGTGTTAAGGGTGTCAAAGCGATATAGGTTATCCGGACCCATGGTTGCAAGGCTTGTTCTGAGTGTATCCTCGGCCTTCTCGTATTCGCCATCGTTGTAAAACGTTGTGGCAGCCTGGCATGCTTCCATGATGAGTTCTTTGATCTCAACTGAATCCTAGATTTTTTGAATCCTAATAGTTATAGTTTAACTGAAACTTGTAGAATGAAGATTTGAGGTAGCGTAAAAGTTTAAGATGTGTTAACGGTATATACTTATAGATTTCTAGTGTGCTTAAAAGTTCCAAGCTTAGTGAGTTTTTGTCGAGAGGTCAGGGGAAGATGCTGGGCAAAGATTGCTTGAGGGCAGATCAGGATCTGAACATTCCGTGCTATGTTATGATTGATACCTAACTACATTGTGATTCCAGTGCGTCTAGCCACCCATCTTATAACCTGACCTGCCCATCCCTCATGGATCTCGATGCACGCTGGCCTGAGCGAGGCTCAGCCTTGACTTGGGCGCCATATGGGCCTGAGCGGTGCTGCGGTGCCTTTCGCCGATACTACGGTGCCCTTCACCGGGCCTCCGACGGGCCCGAAGTGCTGCCTTCCAACAGTTTTCTTAAACTAAAATGATAATCCTATATTAAGATATCTGATTTTTGCGCCCATTATTACGGAACAAAAAACCACAAAAAAATTGTCTTAAAACGAAAAAAGGAAACAAAAGAGAAAAGAGAAAAGAGAAAAGAGAAAAGAGAAAAGAGAAAAGAGAAAAGAGAAAATGAAATTGAAACCCTGGTTGGATAGACTAGGGGTAATCAGCGGCCAATCTTGGTTCTGTTAGCGATTACTGTACTACACGCGTGATTTGCCAAGCTCGGCCCTTAGGCACGGGTCGTAGCATCGTTTATATAGCACTGCATGCAGGACAGTGATATTCAGTGCTAGAGTAAGAATGTACGAACGTAGTTCCATAATTGTAGTTTACAAAAAGCGAAAGCTTGAATGCCGCAAGCAACTACGAGGTCACTATTGATATTTGCAAAGAAGAAAGCGACCAGATGTTTCCTTAAGGAAGGTTAAGCTTGTTTTGTCGCAATCGGAAGCCCTTCCTACTCCTCCTGTCACTCCGCGCACTCCCAGCTCTCCTAGCACTCCTCGCACTCCAAGAAATCTTCCCTCCCAAACACTCGCACCCTATCAACATCTTCCTGAAACCCCTGCTTCGGCCTCAATGCCTGGAAAAGCTGCACTGTGGCTCTCTGGTGGTTGCAAAACCAGTCCTCCGGTTCTGATCAGTACCGAACTGATCGAGTCCAGCCTGTTCCTCTGTACTAATAGAGAATAGCCTGCGAGCGATTCCTGTCTATCGCCCGACGTCTTCCGTATAGAGGGTCCGACCTCTACTAGACGATTTCCGAATGCGAGGTGCCTTACTGCGTATGATATGCCTTTTCTAGCAGATGTTAGCAGCCTGTCACGATACTGTGTCTTGCTTAGGGAAAACCTAACGCCGAGGGATCCCATCCAACTTGTTGAAGCTCGCATAGCATGTTTTCCACGAGGTGTGTTTTCTGGAATCGACGGCGAATCTCGCTGTCCAGTTCTTTCAAGGCATCACGCAACTCGACCGTCCAGGCTTCGACCACACGCGGAGCGTTACCGTATAAGACTTAGTTAAAACGGCATGAGTCGTGACCACGCAAGGGTTTGGTAAAAGAGTCTAGAGACTCCCTCAGGGAAGAGCGATGGTCAAGTTGTCACAGGTGTCAAAAATCCCCCCCAAAGTCTAATTTCCTATTAACCCCTTTCCATGCATTCCGAAGATCCATGTGTTCATGTCTGAATACATGGATCTGTGGGCTGTCGGCCTTATCGTATCGAACGACTGCTACGCCCAAAGCATGGTCCAATCCTCTGAAACGTGGGCACTAGCCTCGGAAACTCAAATGCCTGTAGAAATTCACAGCTGGGATTCCATACTGAGGTCTGCATGAAGGTCTCGCTGCCGTGGCTTTCTAGTTCTCTTCGCCCTCGAGCTTAGCGAGCCACTTGTTCATCTTAGAGTACTGCTTCAAGAAAGTCTTCTCGAGCTTCTCGCATGCGGCGTAGACATTGTCGGTGGGTTTCCAGTAGGCCTTGCAATTGGCGAAAATTTGATTCATGTCGGCCAGGAACTCCTCGTTATTGGTGTACCGTTTTTTATCCATCTTGCTCTTCATGGTATGGAGGTCCATTGGTTTGGTGACCTTCTCAAAGTAGTCGGGGACATTGTCGATAACAGGATGGACTGGCTCCTTGAACGGAACTACCAGACGAGCCCAAAACCCTGCATAGGATTAGCGACTATAAAGTTTAATAGATGGTGCAGTATTATTAATAAATAGGATGGTCAGAATTACCGCTGAGTTGGGCTAGACGAGACGTATATAATGGGACCATAGCGAGCACTAGCTCGCTGAGCACGTCTTGAGGCAACGACTTGGCAAATTGAGCCTTGGAATCGGAAGTATGCATGTACTCTGCCGCCCAGCTGAGGAGCAGCTTCCTGACGGAGCATCCCGCTGGGGTGTCCTTCCACACTTGTACCATCAGCGGAGCAGCAGGTATTCTCGTGGTAGCCAGCCGAACCTTCACCATGGCGTCGAGCGTATGATCGCAAAGGCTCCCTATGCGAAGCTCCTGTCCCAGTTTCCAGACCCCGATCAGAATTTCGTACGATGGCAAGGTGTTATCATCCGGTATGACCGCACCAGTGTACATGAAGTTTTGAATGAAGCTAAAAACTTCAACGGGACAGTCGGGAAGTTGCTTGCTGTACTCTAAGTCGTCTCCGTTGGCAAGTTTCTCGCTGTAGTAGGACGACTTTGCGCAGAGAAGGTCCTTCTGCAAGACGAATGGAATCTTGTCTGAGCCAACTAGTATCACCACAAGCGCCGGGTGAGGTTCCAACCATGAGAAAATACTGGGCTTAGTCCCTTTGGTGGGCTCTAATGGGTTTAGTACTACTAAGGTGATGGCATTGCCCTAGGGGCCAGATGGTGTGGCTGGATCGTTGGACACAGCTCCAGCACCAGGTATTAGTGGACATTCCGCCAATGGCAAATCCATCATTGGGTCCTGGTAAGTGACGATGAATGTACTGCTCGTATTGATATCAGCACTGACTCCTGCCAAAGACCGTGGACTGGTGAGTCTATTTGACCGAGGTGCGCAAGTGTGTGACCAGTTCGGAGGTAGGAAATTCGTATGTATAAAACAAAATATCGTAGAGAGTTTGTAGAAAACTGAAGCAGAGAAGGATGTATTTGCCCAGTTGTTGCTTCTGGGCCGGCTGTGAGAGATCTTGATGGCGTGATTGAGGTGTCAAGCCTTCGCCCAGGAGGTAAGTATTGGGGTATTCAATATGTAATGCGTGTTGTTTTTAATGATAAAACCAGCCCAGACGTGTTCGTTCCAGGTAAATACTGGTGTGCCAGGTAGGGTGAGGTGAAAGGGGAGATGACTCAATTGCAGTGACTGCTGAGCCGGTATCGAGCCGTTGTTTTCCGACGCTTATCTCAATTGATGTATGACCCTGGCAGGCAATTACTGGCAACGTGGGAAGTCAGTTGCTGATACCTTTGACGATATTACGATAGAAAGAGGTGGAAGGAGGTAGAGGAGGCCTAAAAATGCCCCGGGGAGAGTGTATAAGGACATATAATCCTCGGTTCCGTCTGGCTGTTAGACAAAAAGTCCTCCAACGAGCATGGAGGGTGGAGAGTCCAAATACTACGAGTGAATTTTCCCCCCGAAATCCGGGAACACCCCGCGTCTTTGCTTGTTCCCATGTGAACCAATCAGGATGGATCGGCTACAGTATCCCGGCCTGGGAACATACCTGACAATTGGCCGTGTCTGTCCAAGCAGCAGTTGAGGTAGAAATGGTACTCCATGTGCTTGGGATTGTTTGATAATTGCACGTTACAAGCCTCGAGTCATCGGAAGTGATTACTTGCATTGGCAGGGTAACCGTTGTAGACTCCGCCGTACACACACATGGAACAGGTTCTTGGTTCGGCCCTCCAAGGGGTGTATTGCATGTGCAATGGGGTGAACGGGAATTGATGGCAAATGGGGTCAATTCTCGTTGATTATCAGAAGGTTCGATGTCGAAGTTGTTGGGGCTAAAGATGGGAGAGGTCTCGCGGAAAGGCATGCACGAGAGAAGATCGGGTTAGACCGGGTCCTACACTCATTTGCATTCCAAGGTGCCAAAAGTACGCTAGTGGTGCGGCAATGTCGCGACACACCAACGCTACATACACAAAATCGTACGCTGAAGCTTCACGGTACGGCGAATATAAAGAGCCGCTCGGACGAGGCGGGTTTTCTAAACCAGACACCAGGCAAAGACTCATTGATAACACATTGTACAGACAGGCAGGGAAAGAAGACAAGGCACTTGATACACCCTGCCCGCGGGGTGGTCTGGTTGAAGTTGAATATAGTGATGGGCTCAGCAGCAGTGTATTTGGCCGGGTGGAAGGAAGTGATTATGGCTTATTTTATGGTACAAAGAAGAAATTTAACAAACAAAATAAGCTTCAGGAGTAAGACTGGGTGGCCAATGTTTCCTGAAGGACTCCTTCAGCAATTTATGGAGCCGTGACCTTAGAAGAAAGACTAGGCGTGCGCATAGAGCATGGCCGCCATTTAAGTTTTTGCCACCAATCGAGCATTCACGAACCAGATTGGACAAGCCGCCGTCTTCCGTGCGGGAACCGTTTCCTCTATTTTTGAAACAACGGTCTGATGGAAGTGGCGGCGAGATGGGCGAGGAGACTATTGATTTCGCCCGGTGCTAATGAATGACTATGCAAGAGAATCTCAGAGTGTACGGCTTCCGGTCTTATGGCCATCTGTTGGGGGACTAGGGGCGCTAGACAGTAATAAAACTGCGATTGTGGACTTTGGAAGAGTGGCTAGAAAGCAAACCGTCAAGACACTGAAGATGATATGCGGGACGTGCGTGTTGCTTTTTATTTAAACAACAACTCTAGTCCCACGTAGTCAAGTAATTGTCGTTTTTAAATAATCACGGCAGGTTTTTCAATCGCTAACAGGCGTAGGGTATCTACATGGACCGCATTTGCCTTCTAAAACTTGCTCCAGAGTCTCGGACGTGGCAGCATTAACAGTGCAATCCGTACCGCGGACAGCTGCGGCAGCAAATCGCGTAATGATTTCCTTCTGGACGGGTTCAGTCTCGCAATTTTCGCCCACAGTACTTCACTGTTCAAGACTATCCCCCTAACAACCTTGTTCCAAGCGTCCTGGAATATAATAGAACCGTGATTGTAGTGCTTGAATCGATGTAGAAAGCTTAGGTGTAAAGGGCAGTGCAGGTCAGACAGACTGACAACGTCGTGTTCAGCGTTGAAACGTAGCTTTCCACGGGTACATGTGACTGTTGTGGTGAAGGCCCTGTTCACCTCGGATGCGGCCTCAGAGCTTGCGTGCTGGATTGCTCTCATTGTGTCTAGTCGTTTCCTCAGCCGCTCGTCTTGTTGCTCGCGAGGAATAGGTTCCAATCGGTAAACCACGCGGAAAGTTATACGTGCGGGTTTAGGGGTTTGATGATTTATCTTGACCAGCCATATTTTAATCCGAAGAACTCGCGCGTAACTACATATCTTTTCCCAATGTTCTCAACTAATCTATCTGATCTCCAGAGAAATTCTACGAGTGGTTGAAGTTGGGTGGTGACCATCGGGGTCCTCGGGGTTGGCGACGATGGTGCAACACTTTTTCGGCCCCACTGTACGTGTACTTTATGCACAGGTGACCAGTCGAGCTTTCGGCGCGACGCAGCTGAGTCGCACAACGTCGGCAGATAAAACACACCAGGTTGGGCAAATGGGGGCGCTCCGATTCGCTGCAGCGATGGGTGCTACTCAGCTTCGGCGTGACAAACCATTGTTGCCTATCCAGAGCCCTCTTGGTAGCTGTTCCCGGCCTGGCTAATGGGCGCATGTACTACACGAGACGGCACCAAGATACAGACACATGTGAATGAAGGGGAAGCGGGGCACCTCGACCTCAATATACTCCTTCTTCAGCTCATCGAGCTTTCTGTTCAGCTCTCGTCTCCGAATGTGGCGCCAACGTCTAGGAAGGGGTTCATCCTGCTTCTTCCGCCATTGGTAATACTCCTTCTCCACATTGCGGACCCATTTGTCATCAGAGATGGTCTCTGCGTGTACTTACAAAAGTTAGGAATTCCGTACAGGTCTTATTCGTGGCTTCGTACTTCATAGTGATGCATTTTCTATAAGGTCCTGAATGAGGTACAGTACTTTTCCGATCGCTACAAAACAATATATACCTAATTCCTCAAACAGAAATATGTGTGAATGGGTTGATGGTTTCAAGGTTTTCCACGGGTATGTCCTTTAGTATTTCTGTTACTCGGTAGAGCGATGAGCGATGGAATCTCCTAAATTTCCGCATCCGGGAGGTCATGTTGCGTAGAGGGTTTGTCACGGTAGAGCGTGGATGTCTGTCCACATCTTGATTGCTCTTCGTTGGAACCGGTTTTGTGCGGGAGCAATGTGGGCCTCCGCTTCTGCCACGCTTGTTGCCACGGTCATGAATGTTCCCACGATCGCTTGTGCGCTCCCATCTTTTGGACTCTATTGACAGCTCTTGCTGCTTTATAGTTGAACTCATGCATCCAGACGTTAGAGGCGTAGTCTATCGCAGGCGCGGCCGTGGCTGTGAACAACTGTCTCGCTGTTGGTTGTGACAGGCCACAGAGTCTTCTCAGTTCCATCACCGCCTCCAGCCCTTTGGTGGCGGCCCTCGCGATGTGTTCCTTATACTTGAGCTTGGCGTCCATGACCACTCCGAGTACTTTGACGTGGTCTTTAGGTTGGACCCTTCGGCCCTTGATCTTTAAGGGTTCGGTGTCAGACTTATACGCTTCACCTTGCTTGAAGCCGCTCAAAAAACGCATCTCGCTCAAGTCTTGCCCGTCGCCCTCTTACATCTCCGTTCGTTTACGGGGCTCGTACAACACGTCGGTTACGATAGAGTATTCGCTATATCCTATCGACTACGAGATGGCAACAGTACATAAGGAGGTGCAGCCACTTAGGAGTCAGCCCAGATTTATCTTGACTAACTAATGTACCCCATCCCGATTGAAGTCGATTAGACCGCTGCCGCCTTCCCAGTTTGGGGCGCTGCCCATTGAAAGAGCCGCAGAAAAGTCTGCAAACTCAGCATTATAACAGAAGCAAGCAATCAGATGGATAGTCAGAATCACATCCTTACTCATAAAGGACATATACTAGTAACATTTAAAGAGTCATGGTTAATTTGCTCATGCTGAGTAGCAAAGGATATAGGACTCAGATAAAACATTCTAAGAAGACTATAGTTTTATATTATTATAAATAGGATATAGATGTCAGGGCAACAATGCAGATTCAATGGTTAGCCCTGCTTAAGAGCATGTAAGAAGCAACGTCTCCACTTAACCGTGTTGGATCATTACTTTAATAGCTGAAATTCCAGCGTCCTTTTGTGTAACAGGGATAATGGCATCCCTAACAAATCTTTGTGATGATGTCAAAGCATTCCTTGATGCAATTGATGTTGACAAGTGGCGTTCCATCCAGTCAGACACCAACCCATCCCTGATCTACCTACTCCATCACAACAACCATGTACTGTGATGTTATGAAAATGGGAGGGAGGGGAAAGGACAATTAGTGATTTTCGAGTGCAAACTTCATGCACTGCTACATTTGCTACCCAAAGCATATCCTAGGAGAATATAATGTATGGTAAAATAGATAGTTTAATCCTTGTCAAATTATAAATTTCCTTGAGAAGGAAAACTATGTGTTCAAGGATACGGCGAGCTGTGGCAAAAGACTCTTTCCAAGCATGGAAAAGGAGGGTTACCTTTCGATCATGAAATGGAGGACATGGCGCTCAATTAATGGAATGGACGACAGGTACGACTGGCAAATCCAACAACTTTGACCTAGACAACTGACGAGCCATAGGCATTAAGATTGCGAACTGCCTGAAACTAGCGATAACGCTTGCTGGGAACGCACCGCTGACATTTGAAAATTTCAAGGACGCGACTAAGCTTCGGAAGCGGAGATTGGAAGCCAGTGCTAGGGAAAGGGAGAAGAATTCAAAGCGACTATATGACTAAGGGGCTAGAAATGGACCTGGTTTCAAGATCAATATATGGCTGTGGTAAACCTTATAATATAGTATACGAAGTACACGCATAAAGAATATAGAGGCCGAGAGATTGACTGTCACCTATTTCCACCCTCCTACGCTCGCCAATCCGCTCGTAGGACGAGGGTCCCAGTGGGGAATAAGAGTCAGCTCAAAACCAACGGGCTCAGCTGGTACAAAACGATAGCTTCTGCACCTACTGCTCGCAAAGATGTCCACAGCAGGTAAACTCATCAACCAGCAACAGAGGTCGGTGGACCGTCATCTAGATCTTGCCGCTTCTGAGACTTTTGTCGTCAATATATGGCGGGCACCACATACATAACGGGGAGCGGAACATCAAACACGGCAGAACGTCGGACCCGGCTGCCGGCCTCAGCCATCCAGAAGCGCGACAGGTGGCGACTGAATTACGGACCCCGGGTGGCCAGCGGAGACAGGGTCATTGACAGGACTGATCTGATCAATGTATATGAAGCGGAACAGAATATACGTATATTTGAGAGTGGTCTACTATATAAGAAACAGTAAAACTGGTGTAATTAAGTGAATAAGTCATGATCTTTTATGGTATATACCGTATAGCAACAGAACCCGAACTAAGTCCAATACTGCATATGGCTGGATACCAAGGAGTTTAATTTTGAGGCTTTGGTACCATGTATAGGCATAACTGGTATATACAGTACAATATCGCTCCTACTAAAAAGCTGAGTCCACCTTTCCTCTCCAACCGCCTATTACTACACACAAAAGTGCAAATAAACTACTCACAGAGCGTCACCGGTATGTCCTCGGTAGCTACTGTGATAGGTAATATAAACAGCCCCGGTTACATGATTCCAGGCATGTGATAACTGTCGGCCGGGTGTAGGGCATATTGGCTGGTTTGGATGAACGGTTATTGTCCTCTGCTCGCACGTCAACTTCCTATTTTATTTAATACATAATCTGTTGGAATAGCACTCTGTTGGATCGCACGTAGTCCCATTGGTTGGGCAGGCTGACTAAGCCAGGGGCATAGCCGAGGAGGAGTGTCCTCTTCCTCGTACGAAACGCCCCCGCTTCCTCCATAGTTAGCGAATACATGCAATTACCAACCGAAGAACCAGACCCCTACGTACGTACGTACTATCGCCATATGGCAAAGGCCATTCAACAATATGGGACGATGAAATAAAGCTCCGACTAGGCATAGATAATGCCACACGCTGGAATTCATGGTATCGATTGTTGGATAATTTTCTGCGGTATCAATCCCGTGTAAAACAGTTCCTAATTGACCATGATAGAGAGCTTCAAGACGATATCCTGCTAGCTTCAGAGTGGGAGTTTATTGAACGGACGCATCGTTTCCTACAGCCGTTTGCCTCAGCTACGTTGTTGGCTGAAGGGGCGCGATCTACACTCTCCCAATCACTCTCGATAATGGATGTTTTATTGCGACAGTACGAGAAGTATAAGGTCGGTGGCGATGTTTTTTCTTTCATCTAATTGATCGGCTAACTAATTGTCTTATTTAGGAGCTTTATAGCTCAAAGGAAAACCATGATCCCCACATGGTACACTGCATCGATATGGGCTGGTTTGTACTTAATAAGTACTACACCTTATCAGACCAGACACCTGTGTATGCCGCCGCACTCCTTCTCGATCCCTCGAAACGAAGAAAATACATTGAGCGGAATTGGCAAGAATCCTGGCACGCGCCTGCTATTGCTGCTGGCCAGCAAATTTGGCTAGATGAATATAATGCCGCGCCAATCCCAGAATCCTTGCGGGTGCCTCTAGATGTGTCCTCTTCATCTGCGAGGCAGCGCAACGAGCTGGATGAGTTGTTGAGCGATATTGCTGTTACTGGCCCTATCCACGACGCTGATGACTTTGAAACCTTTGTTGATGCACCACCGACCCGGATAACTGGCTCTCCTCTCGAGTGGTGGCTACATCGAGATCAAAGGAAAGCATATCCGCGGTTATCCCGCATGGCAATTGATATCCTCTCAGACGTTGAGTCTCACTTCTCATCGGCGCGGCGTACGCTATCATGGGATAGAGAGAGCATGAACTGCGAGAACCTGGCGAAGGTTGAGTGTGTGGGCAACTGGATGCGCGAGGGTATCATTGTACCCAGGTCTCACGGTGGCAGGGGCGTTATTTCGAGCGTTGCTGTTGAATTTTGCGTTGAAACAGAGGCAGAAGACTTTCTAGATTAGGGTACTTTCTTGTTCTTTCTTCTAGCCTACAAGAATTGTATGTGGTTTATCTGGATATCAACCTTGCTAGAGTGGCTATGTGGCTGTATGGATATCTACCTGGATATATCGATATCCAGATAATTTCTCCCACTTATGTGGATATCGATATAAGGGCCAGAATTTCGGTGGATATCGATATACGCAGGTCTGATATGCCGTGATAAACTCCACGACATGACCATGGTGAGCTCTGCGCAGAATGCCGATTTCTCGTTTGGCCACGACCTTGGCATCTTGTAGGGAAGTTTCCGGCGTCGCGGTGATTGCGATGGTTTTCTGAACAGCCTTTACACCCTTGAAAGGGCCGCGTTCCCCTTGAACATATCTCACGAGGAGTCCATCTCTGTAGGCGATGGTCGAGTCATCCACGTCCTTATCGGATATGAATGGAAGGGCGTCACCCTTGCCGTATTCTTCGATCTCGAAATTGTCTTCAGTCGAGAGGGAAACCGCCATGGTGAACGATGATAGTGGCAGGGGAAATTGAGAGAATTACAAGTGGTCGCATACCAATCACCAAGTAACGTCCCCGGCCCGGCTTCCGCCCCCCCCCTGATTCCGCCCCCTTCCCTCACGACCGCCCCCTTCGCCTCGTCGCCGACGACGCCGCCACCACGATAGTTGACCTCGCTTCCGATGGTGTTTCCGACTCTTCTGAAGCGTCGCTTTCTTCTGATACCACCCCCGCTTCAATCTGAGTCCTCCGAATGGCCTCGATATCGGCGAAAAGTTCATTCGGGTCAAGTTGAACCTTCTTCCTTCGGACTACCCTACTGGCTTCAATCTGGGCTTCCAACTCTCGGGCTTTTTGTGAGGACATTGTCAGATTGACGTCTATCTGGTCCCAACTTTTGAGGATTTTCCTGAAGAGGAGTCGTAATGTGGGGCTGAGATTCTTCTGACGGGCATACTGAGCCACCATACCCCTTAGGTCTTGAGATCGCTTAGGGGTCGCAAAAATGGTCCCTCGAGGCCGACAAAAACACTTATCAGTGCAGAAATGGCTGCTGGAGCTATTGGTACCGCCAGATTCCAACGATCTCGCTTCCTTCTCGCGATTATCGGCGATAAAGTAGCTTCCGAGTGCCCTATGCTTAGACACTGGCCAGAGACCAGTCGCCCGCCAGCTAGAACGTATATTTGCTTCCGTTAAAGTGTCAATTCGAGCCTTGTGATAGCAATAAAGAAACCGTTTCTTTGCCACGACTGTTGACGAATCGTGCCCTCCCTGGTGATCGAGATGCTTCTTAAATGCGAGCTTTAGAGGGCCGAAGATCGCCACATCAAGCAGTTGCAGCATATACAAAGTATGGGCGGGCAAAAAAACAATATACACCTTATTCGAGAAGCATTCCCACATAAACTCGACCGTTGTATGTATATGGTGCCCATTGATCACGAGAAGGCGCCATTCTAATGGGTCCTCTGGTACTGTTTGAGGAAGGAAGACCTTCCGAAGCCAGTGGATAGCAATAGGTTCCTCCATCTACCCCTTCTTCGTCGCCGTGAACTGCCAGCCCTCGTAATCTTTAAGGGCGATAGGAAACCACTGCTGCTAAATGCTGAGTCCCTTAAAAATAACGAGTGGGACAAGAAACTTGCCCGTGGCGGAGATACACTCAAGGAAGGAGGTCCACGCTCTCGAATTAAAGTCCTTCTGAAGAAGCTGGCTTCCTTCCGAATAGCCAATCGTGAGCGCCTTCTCGGACTTGCCCTCCATCAGCCCGCCCTCGTCGGCATTCCATCAGTTGGCCGGCTTAATTGCCTTCACGATAGGCAACTACATAAAGTCAAACCACAACCCAACATTCTTTTTAGTAGCTGCCCTTAGCCGTTTAGCCTCAACGCGCTGGTACTTACGGCTTTGGAGGATAGGGTAACAAAGGAGGAAGGCCCTCAGCCACTTCCTTCCAAGAGGAGCGACCTCCTTCCCCGACGAGGCCATTCGGGCTGCCAGAGCCCTCGTTTCCCAGCGAGTTAACACATGGCCCAAGCTGCTTTGGTTGATAAGGAATAGGGCCAATCGATCCTCCTGATCATCAGAAAGAGGCCTCTGAGGTTTGTGAGAAACGCGCTGACTTTGCGCGCCGGCAAGGCAATCGCAAAGTATAGAACGGGGGATATGCCAGGTCCTGCAAGCCTGCTTGACGGGCATTCCATCCCTGCACGCAACAAGGGCGTCATGGATCTCGGCTTCCCCATAGGGCTTCATGATGACTAGGTTGATGCTTGGAAGAAGTTTGGTGACCAGAAAAAATTCTCTCGGAAAGATATGGTTGAGTTTATATAGGGTGGGGGCAGACGCGTACACGCGTGAACGCGGATGTGGGGGGGGCGGAATCAGGGGGGGGGCGGAAGCCGGGCCGGGGACGTTAGTCTCAAGTGTTAGATGGCCTCAGCTTTGGGAGGCACAGTGAGAGCCATTTGAGGCATCGACTCGGGTCTTGTCATCGAGCTGGGGGCGGACGGCCGTCGCCCGCATCAGCCAAAGGTTGACGTGGCGCGCGTTGGGAGCTACAGCTAAGTGGGACGAATAAAATGGGCAAACGTTATCTGCTGGAACTAGATGATGGTCAGCAAATGGTCACCCACTACCTCCGTTTCGGGTCAAGCTTCTCCACTTGATTGATTTGTCGAATCCCCCCACGTCGCAATCCCACATCGCTTCTGGGCTGAGTTACAGCGACCCTTAAGCCATACATCAGCTCCTCCCAATTCGAATGTCAGAAAGTAGCTGGACCGTGACGGTGCGCTTTTAGCGCTTTCCCGGAAGCTCAAAAAGAGGGCCGAGTTGGATTCGGGCACGAAGCGCGGCACGTCCCGGGTGTCGCGCTAGGGCTCGGGAGTTCTCCGCAAGTGGGCCCTCCCAGCCATATTCCTTGGGCGCGTGCGTTTGTTCCGCTTTTCGAGTACTCGTATGTATCCTTATCCCGCGGGTGCCGCGAAAAAAGTTGGGGCAGCCAGGTCTGCATTGCCGTCCATGTGCTGTTTCGCCAGCAAATCTATAATCGCTTCCCCTTACTGGCCAAACGCTCGTTTTGTGACGGCTCCTCGCACCGCGCCTTCGATGACTGGTTCAACGTGGCCGGCGCCACCCTGACGGCAATTCGTGCCCTTCTTGGCTGGGCTCTGTCGGTTCCCCGCTTCGGCATCATCGACCGAGCTAACCGCTGCGACCAGGTGGCGCACGGTCCTTGCAAACACGTGACCTGTCGCGTCTACGATAGTTTTGTTTACTTTCCCTGGCCACCCCAATCCTGTTCCTCATGTATACATTCCCATCTAAGCCACAAAATGGCTCTCACACAGCAAGCGATTGATATCATTTCAGATCGCCCGCTCAATGATGCGCTTGATCACTTTCGAGACAGATTACGCGACGACGTTAACGACCCGCGACAGGAAGACGTCGCGAGTCTTCTGTTAGCTTTAGTTGGCTCCAAAGCGGCATTCAACCTCCCTGCTCCCGACGGAAGCGGCAACGTGGCAGCCAAATTGTTCTCCGTACAACAGGATGTTCGAGGAAGTGCAGTGAAGCTCGACCAGTTTCGCCCCTTAGTCCGCCGTGTCGTCGACAAATCCTCCGACATCGACATCTGGTCGGCCGTCTTCGATCTCATCACTGCCGTCAGCCCTTCAACTCCCCCACCCTCCAGCATCGCCCCGACTTTCAAAGGGACACCAATCAAAACCAGCTCGAACCGACTAGCCGACAGCGAAACACGCGAGATCGTCGAAAGGGAGCTCTTCTACGAGATCAAGGACTGCACCTTCCGCAATGTTGGGGGTTTCTGCGACAAATTCTTCAACCCCCAGAGTTGGCGCAAAGAACAGAAAGAGATGCTGGAGGCGCTGATGGCAGAACACAACGGAAAGAAATGGACGGGATTCCCGTCCATTCCCGACGAACGACCGGTCTGGGCCTGGCTTCGCTCGTTGGAAGAGCGCGCGTTGGTCGACGCACCACACAAGCTCCATACCACACAAACGGCCAACCAGTTCAAGGAACGGAAAGGCCAGATGGATATCTTCTTCCGGATACCGAGCGACACCTTTGAGTACAAGCAAGTTCTCGTGGTTGGAGAGCAAAAGAAATCCTACGACACGAGCCGGTTCAAGGCAGACCTCCTCCAGCTTACGCGCTACGTACGAAGCATTTTCTACGACCTGCCGACACGCCGATTCATCCATGCGTTTACACTCTGCGCTTCCACGATGGAGCTCTGGGTCTTTGATCGATCTGGGGCATACAGCTCGGGGCCATTCGACATTCATGACAAGCCAGATACATTTGCGCGCGCTCTCGTCGGCTACGCCACGATGGACGATGACGCCATGGGTCTGGACACGTTCATCGAGCGGGGGAAGGATGCAGACGGCAAGGAGCATCGCCACGTCACACTGGACGATGCAAATGGCAAGGAAACGAGAATCAGGCTGGTGGAGGCAATGGTGAGGCAGAAGGCCGTCGTGTGTCGCGGGACAACGTGCTTCAGGACCAAAAGCAACCACGTCGCCAAGCTCTCATGGGCATCGGACAAGCGGGGCCTGGAAGTGGAACAGCTGAAGCTGGCAGAAGAGAGGGGCGTCAAGGGGGTGGCGAGGGTCGTGGCGCATCGCCGAATCACCGCCATTGCCGAGCTGCGGGACGGCCTCGACTTTCGAGAGCGGCACAGGTTCCGGAATGAAGAAGGCGGCTTTGAAGATCTGCCATCGGTCGCGAAGAGCACAAATAGGTCGAGTCACAAGCGGAAGTCATCGTCTGATCACGCGTCCGACGCGTCCGAATCCAAGAGGCGGCGGTCCAACAGTCAGAAGAAGCTAGTCCAGAAGCTGAATGACGAGCTGTCTGTCGGCAAGGCCAAGCCTAGTCTGTACGGCCGCGGCGAGGACCTATGGGAGAATAGGATCTATTCCTGTCTCGTCATCTCGCCAGCCGGCAAGGTGATCAGCGACTTTAAATCGATTAAAGAGCTGCTGGAGTCCATGCGAGATGCGATCAAGGCACACCAGTCTCTTTACGAGACGGGCAACATTCTCCACCGCGACATCTCGTCAAACAACATCATCATCACAGAACCCGAGACAGCAGATGGCTTCAAAGGCATGCTCATTGACCTTGACTTAGCGAAGGTGAAGGACAGTAGCCCAAGCGGAGCGCGGCATCAGACAGGCACAATGCAGTTCATGGCGGTGGAGGTGCTGCGCACGACCGATCACACCTACCGGCATGACCTAGAGTCGTTTTTCTATGTGCTGCTCTGGATGTGCGCCCGTCAATCATGGAATAATGAATTTGCTGGTGGAGGGAGGCCGCCTAAAGAGAGCCTCCTTCGAAAATGGGAGATTGGAAGTTTTAGAGAAATCGCAAGTGCGAAAAGGGGTCATATGACGGTGGACGGCATGGACGAGATAATGGACGAATTTCCAGCAGCATTAGAGGTTGTGAAGCCACTGTGCCTGAAAATTAGGACAATTTTGTTTGGTGATAGTGCGAGGCTAGTTCTTGGTACCCTTACCGGAGAACCGGATCAACTTTACGGACCCATCATAGCAGCTTATAATGAGGCAATCCACAAATTATAACAGGTTTGGTGTTTCACCAGAAATAATTCGTCTATTGATTCGCGTGAAGACTAGTCTCCGCATGTCTCTTGACGCAATGACGTAGCGCTCACCGCGCAGACGACAACGCAAAACAAACGAAAGAGCTGCGGCCGAGAGAACAGGCGACTGTCCAGGAACGGAATCAACCGGTGAAGTACACGGGTAATTGCAAGATCGCCATATTTGGCCACGAATGCTCGGATGAAAGCTCTTTTCTTCAAAGACTTCGAGCTCACAGATCCGGTCAATGGCGCCGGTCAAGAGCTGCGAACTCGGACTGGTGCCAGATGAGAACATACTCTCTGTTGCGGTGGCTTGGTACTCGTCGGCGTCGGTGCGTTTGGCGTCGTGACCCACCGAGATGCAGATTCCGCCGGGAGATCGGGGTTGCTTTTTCGGAAAGAATACCGACACTCCTTTTCACATAGTCCGCAGCGATGTCCAACCTACGTGCATGGTATGGTCACTCAGACAACCACAGATGCGGAGTGATAGCCAAAGGCAAAAATACCCGCACAGCTAGGCACTATTGAATTACGACCCTGAACGGTTGTAGGCCGTACGTGGCTCTACACGAAACTCAGCCGCCCAAGGGGGTCACCCATATTACGAGGTCACCCATACTAAGAGAGCACCCCGCCCAGTTCAAACTCAATCCCGAGCAGCCTCGAGCACGCAGTCATGGAGCCAGCTGGGCTGGCCATCGGAATCACGGGGCTCGCCGCCCTTTTCAGTTCCTGCTTGGAAGCCATCGAGAGGGTGCAATCCTACAAAGATTTCAAGGACGACTCGGAGGCCCTGGACGCCCAATTCAACGCCGAAAAGCTCCGCCTTCAGAAATGGGGCCTGGCTGTCGGGCTCCATGAAGAGAATTGGCCGGCTGACCACCACCATGCCCTCGACGATCCAGACATGTTTTCGGCAGTACAGCATCATTTAGGGATCATCCAGAAAATTTATGACGCAAACGGCATTTCCTCGCGCCGTCCGCTCCTGGCAGGCACCGGGCTCGCCAAAGACTGGTTGTTTCCCGCAAGCCATGCCCGGCCCTCCCACGGCGCACCGTCCGCATCCAAGATGGGCAAGCTTGCTTGGGCGTTACGGGGCAAGGCAGAACGCACAGTTCAGGTCAAACTATTTCAAGGGCTGGTGCAGCAATTGCACGACTTGGTTCCTCCCGACGGGGCAAAAGGTACACGCCCGATACACGGAGCGACCGCCGTGGGCAACGATGCCCCCGGACCCCTCCAAGGTTCGGCTGCCAGCCCTGCTATGCTGCCCATCGCCGCAGTGTCCTAACCGAGATCACTAGGAGATTCCTCCGGCAAGGGCACCTGGCCAGCGGAGCTTTCGATATGGTCAAGCTGCTTCTCGAGAATAGAGCCAACGTCACGGTTGCGGACAACCACGGATGTACACCACTGAAATTGGCGGCTGATAGTGGACACGTCGAGGTGGTAAAGCTGCTTCTCGAGAACCCCGATATCAAAGCCGACAGAACGGACAACCACGGCCGTACGGCCTTGTTCCTGGCCTCCAGGCAGGGACAACACAAAGTGGTGCACATCCTACTTGCCGATGGTCGGATCGCGCCAGACGCCAAGGACTGGTATGGTTCAACATCTCTTTTTGTCGCAGTGAGAAACGGCCACCCTGAGACGGTATAACCGCGATGCCACCACCTCAAAACATGGCTCTGACTGAGGAGCAGATCAAGATCATCGCGAAGAATCCGCTTGATGAGGCATTGAAGGACGTTCGCGGCAAACTGCGCAATTGCGCCGATGCGCCACAAGAAGGCATGGTGGCAAGCCTCTTTGGGCGCCCTCGTCACTTCTTCAGCAGCATTCAACCTGCCTGCACCAGACGGAAGCGGCAATGTTGCGGTAAAGCTATTCACCATACAGCAGAATGTCCGACGAGGCTCACTCAAGCCTGAACAATTCAGGCGACTCATTGCCGTCGTCGTTGCCAACTCTCCCGATACCGAAGTCTGGGTGGCCGTTATCAACCTCATCGAAGCCGTGAAGCCGTCGACGCCCCCGCCTTCCAGCACCATGCCTACGTTTTTCGGAACACCAGTCAAAACAAGCTCCAGCCGGCTGAACGATAGCGAGAAGCGTGACATTGTCGAGCACGAGCTCTTTGGCAAATTAGAGACTGCACACACCCAGTGTGGCTAACAGACCGACCGTCTGACAGACCGTCTGACAGACCATCTTCAAACCGCAGACCGACCGACCGGCAAATCTCATCAGACCGACAGACCAGAGCCGCCGGTCGGATTGGGTGGTCTGGGTTGGTCTGGGTTGGGGTGGTTTCTAGGGCTGTCATTGGTCAGCTCCAGCTTACTACTTACCTTCACTTTAAGTTGCATGACACAACGCGTCTGCGTGACACGACGCGTTTGCCTCAGTGAATTTTCGTGTCATTCCAATCTGTCTGAGCCATTGTCAATTTGTGCTGCATTATCATGTCTTCGAGCAGAACTACGAGCCACGTGTCGTCAACACCGCAGTCTCTTCCATCTCGCCCACCTCCCATCCCGGCTGATGACGGTTTTGAAGGCACGCCCGCCTCACGCGAGGCTACAACTGACGAGACAGATGCATCACCATGCGAATTTGAAATCGATTGGGAGAATATCTGGCACGGTGGCAAACGACTTATGGGCGCCAAAAAGAGGCCCCGTCACAGGCGGGTCATCGGCACCAAGATCAAAGAGTCGTGGATATACCGACATGGCGCCAATTTGGAGCATCACGGAGTACGTTACTGGCTTTGCAGCGTCTCTCATGTGAAGAAGAGCTATTCGACAGCTCTATACGTCTCATCCGGGACGTCTCATGCCGCGAGGCACCTGCTCCGTCAGCACCAAATCACGGAGGCAGGGGAGAGTGATCCCAGCTTGGCGACTCCGTTTACGTTGGCGGCGACGTCTGGCTCCTCGTTATCCCGTCTTTTGTCGCGGCAGGCCAGCCTCGGCTTGCAGCTTGCTTCACATGTTGACGAAGGAACATGGAAAGCTCGCTTCGTGGACTGGATCATAGTCGAAGATGTCACCTTCCGACAGGCATCCAGCGAGCGCCTTCGGTGGCTGATAGCGAATGGTGGGGAGCTTGCAAGTCAGCTACTTCCGGAACATCACACCACAGTTTGTTCATGGATCCGCCAAACCTTTGAATCCCGACGGCAAATCATTGCCAATCTCGTCAAGAACGCGACAAGCTCAGTTCACCTAAGCTTCGACCTATGGACTGCTTCTAACGGGTTCAACTACGTCGGAATCGTCGGCCACTTCGTTGACAGCAACGGCGAAAAGCGTGATGTCCTTCTTGGGCTGCCGCGCCTAGTCGGTCCACACTCCGGTGAGAATATTGCCCCTTATGTGAAGGGGGTAATCGACCAGTACGAAATGGGCTCCAAGCTTGGCTACTTCATGCTTGATAACGCTGAGAGCAACGATACCTGCCTGGAGACGCTCGCGAGATGGTTCCCAATGGACGTTGGCCGACGCCGCTTACGTTGCATCGGCCACATTATCAACCTGGTTGTCCGGGCCGTCATCTTCGGCTCAAACGTTAGCAAATTCGAGACGGAGCTTCGTGGGGCTACGGATGAATTCAGTTTTGACATTTGGGCCAAGAAAGGGGCCATCGGCAGACTCCAAGGTGGTCAACGGGGCGGAGTTCACCGCCGCCGGCGTCGTCGCAAACGAAGAGGTAGAAGAACGGGTGATCAACGACCGGCTGTCCATCTTCCTCGGGCCGCCCAGCGGCATCCTTCTCCAATCGCGGGACACGGAGGGACTCGCGTTCCCGCACATACCGCCGGGAACCCTCATGCTAGGGACAGAGACTGTTCAGCTAGAGAAAGAAAAGCACGGCAAGTACGTCTGTCCGCGTCTCGCGGCGAAGCCGGACTTTAAAATGGGGCTCACGCGCACGGGACTGCCATGCGCGCCGGGATTTGCGCTGACCGACTACAAGGCGCAGAGTAGGACCCTAGAGAAGGTCCTACTGGGGCTATACGGGAGGAGAGAGACAAAGGGCGGCCAGGGCACGGATAAGTGTGATGTGCTTAGCCTGTACGTGCAACTATCGCGATGCAAGCGGTTGGGGGACATACGGCTTATACAGCCGATCAAAAGGGAGCACTTCGAACAGGCACGGATGCATCCGGAGCTCATCGAAGGGGTCAATCGACTAAAACAACTATCAAGACAAACGGTTGAGCGGTTTGAGGCCAGGCATGGGAAGCATGGCTAAGAATCCAGCGTTGTAGAATTAGGCGGCGGCGGTGGGGGTTGATGAAGTCGAAGCATCACTATGAAAGGTAATTTACAGCGCTGATCTCAGCTGGGCGACCACCCGTAGCTCGCTCACGCCTCCGTGCTTCGCCAAACAGACGCAACAGCACCTCCGCAGGCACGCCGACCATTCTGCGGCTGGTAACCACACAATAGGGTTAGCCATTAAGGGAGAGAACAGCAAGACAGGCAAATATCATATCGAAGAAAACACGCGTCGAAAATTACGATAGGAACAGGGCTACTACTTACATGATGACTTGGGGGCCCCCAAAAAATATAAAACGGACCAATCAGGAGCATGTTTATTAGCCAATCAGAAGCACTGGGGAGCAGCCGTCAAGCCGGCTTGCTAGGAAGGCCTCCCGTTAGGAAGGCTGTTCTCAGCTAAGACATACAGTGGAGCAGCTGTTTCAAATTTGGGAGCCACTAACAGGGTCACAGCAATTTTACCTGTATATAAGATAGGTCTGCCCTTTCTGGCTACATTTTTCGTTTTGTGTATCCAACTCCCTGATAGGTCAGGGTCGTGCGAAAGGCTAAAACGAAACACCACCACCTGATACTTGGGCAGGGATCATGTGGTTGAAACTTCGAAACATTTCCCCAACTACTTGCCGTTACCCATCTGCCGATCAAGAAGCGCTTCAACATTTTACTCCAGATTGTGAGCAGCATCAACCTCAAGATGGCTACAAGACGCGTTCGGTTCGATTACCTCTGTTATCGTGTAGGCGTCAAGTTCGACGAGTCCTACGATATCCCCCATCGCATCGTCCGGGCAGGAGACGATTCAGACAAGGCGAAAGCCGAGGACAAATCGTTGTGGAATGCGGCGATGAATGCCATTATGGAGCATAGCGAGGTGACATGCCTCCAGCGTGCCAGTGCGGCCTCGTGTGCGTGTGGGTTACCAGCAACGGCCACCGAATACCTACCACCGATGCAGTTCCTTGATGCTCCGAAGCCTCACGTTGTGGCGATCGTGGATCTGTTCTGCGGGACCTGAAATGTTGGACGCGGACACGGCAGAGCATGCTGCAAGTCATGTCGCGGAGCCGCTCTCCAGATGGTGGCCTTCGTGGCCCGGACCCAGGACTCTTCGCAGAGCTTATGTCATGTAGAGTATGCAAGAAAAAGGAGGGGCTGAGGGAATGCGGGGCCTGTCACGTCGCGGGGTATTGTCGGAAAGAGCACCAAGAGGCGGACTGGCCAAACCACAAGGCAGAGTGTACGCCGTGGCCGACGCCGACATTCGGTGCAAGGTGCCCCTTGGACGAGGCGGACGCTGACTCCGACAGCAAAGTGACCTACAGCGCCGTCTTCAATGTCGCGGGACCCGGAGAGCCGCCGTGGTTCAGGGAGATTAGTCGAGAGGAGGTCGTGAGACGTTTATTGATGGGAGCAGCTGGAATGGAAGACCTGGAAGTCGAGATGAAGTAAAATGAGTTAAAAAGCGAGCGCAGGTCCGCGCACAGATTGTTTCGAAGAAATTGTGAACTTCTCATAAAGTTTCCAACAAAGTGGGAAGCGGCATCCTTCTCCAATCGCAGGACACGGAGGGGCTCGCGTTCCCGCACATACCTCCGGGTACCCTCATGCTCGGGGCAGCCCGAGTAGGACCTTCTCTAGGGTCTTGTTCTGCGTCAGTGAGCGCAAAGCCCCGGCACGCATGGCAGCCCCGTACGCATCAGCCCCATCTTAAACTCCCGCTTGGCTGCGAGTCGCGGACAGACGTACTTGCCGTGCTTTTCTTTGTCAAGCTGCACCGTCTCTATGGGAGAAAGGGACGAAGGGATACCCGAGCCTGGAGAAGTGTGACGTGCTTAGCTTGTATGTGCAATTGTCACGATGCAAGCGGTTGCGGGACATACGGCTTATACAGCCGATCCTAATGGAGCACTTCGAACAGGCGCGGATGTATCCGGAGCTCATAGAAGGGGTCGATCGATTAAAAGAGCTAGCAAGACAGACGGTTGAGCGGTTTGAGGCCAGGCATGGGAAGCAAGGTTAGGAGGCAATCTCCGTTTTCGTTCCCACAAAAAAGGGAGAGCGGACCCAATCAGAACCCATTTTATTAGCCAATCAGAAGGCAGTTAACTTTGCAACCAATCAGAGGGCAGGAACCCAGGGTGTCAGGGTCGGGTGCGAATAAGAAAGACCTTCCTAACGGAAGGCAAAAAGGGAGAGCGGACCCAATCAGAACCCATTTTATTAGCCAATCAGAAGGCAGTTAACTTTGCAACCAATCAGAGGGCAGGAACCCAGGGTGTCAGGGTCGGGTGCGAATAAGAAAGACCTTCCTAACGGAAGGCATTTTAATTCAGCCGACCAATCAGAGGCCGCGGGATCAGGGGGGCCAAGGGTCGGGCGGGGATAAGAAAGACCTTCCTAACGGAAGGCAAGACCTTCCTAACGGAAGGCAAAAGTACCTTGACGATTTAGAGGGTTAGGGTTATTTCTGCCTGTTGAAGAATTTACGTGCTTGGGTGGGCGGAAAACAGGAGCTGGGTGGGTCGACGTTCGCTGCAGGCCACTGCCTCCTGTCTTGCTCGTTCTCGTCGCAATGCATCACGAATGCCTCTACTACACAGGGCAATCATCGACGCTATATCTTCTCGCCATGGCTACGACGCTTTGGGCCCAACAAGCCGTAGAAGGGTTTTTTCGAAGGCGTAAATACCCCACCCAGTTCGAGTGCAACCGGATTGCGCAGAACGTTTCGGGCGCTTCCAACGTCCACAATGTCGACACGCCGGGCTCGATGAGCTACACCGTTGTCTGTACGGGCCGTCGCGCAGGAGACGGGAAGGACCTCGTGATATCCTTCCGAGAACCGGAAGCGCACCTCGATAAGTCTATGGAAGAGATGGCACAGGCGATCCATGGTGACCTCGTGCCCGCGACGTCCCGCTATGGTGTGATAGATGGCGCGGATCCACCCCTCACCATTTACACCATGCCGTATTTGAAGGGAATTTCGTGCCTCGACGCCCTGGCTTGCCAGGTGGAGATGGATGAGGCGAGCGTAGCTAGGCATGTTTGCTTTGTTCGGCACCTTGCGAGGTAAGTATGCTCGCATCGGGCCATGGCTGAGGTAGCTTACACCGTTGCTAATGCTTGTTAGATATTTTGCCCGGTGTTGGTTGAAGCCGCAGCAAGTGACGGCAGAGGCACGAGCCGAGGCTATGGATGGAGCGCAACGCAGACTCGTTCTCCTATCGTCATCATGCATCCTCGGAGCCTCAACAGTGTCGGAATTAGAGCGTAGTCTTCCCATCCTCTTCGCGCAAGAGTATCCGCAAGTTCTTACGCATGGCGATCTCTCCACAACCAACATCTTGGTCCATGAGGATACTTACGAAATTACGGGTATCGTCGACTGGTCTCTTGCAGCTCTGCTACCTTTCGGATTGGAGTTAGATTGCCTGTTCCTAACGACAGGGTATATGGACCGTGGCGGCTGGCATGACTACGCGTGCTGTCCGCAGCTTCGTGAGGCCTTTTGGTCCGAATTCTGGTCCGCCTCTGGCATTGGAGATAGTGCGCGGCGAAATGTTCGCAACATGGCCGAGCAGGCTGCCCGAATAGGTGCTATTCTTCGCTACGCTTTTCGACGAAATGCAAATGGCTCGCCCTCTGAGGCTTTGGTATCCGAAGAGGCCTTAGCATGGAGCTACCTACGGGCATGGCTTGCCGCCTAGCTGGTAATGCAACCAGTTCAAATCTATCAGTCAGATTCATTCTTGACTGCCTGCAACTGCCGGTCAATCTGATACAAATCCCTCGAGCTAGCAATGTCACTCTTTCGCAAGTGGAATAACAACACCTTTTGAAGGTTCCTTGTAAGATTTGACGTGAATGAGAGATATTCTTTCGGGAGCTTGGGTCTTTGGCATATATTTAAGACTGACGGAATTCCCCGAGAGTAAAGAGCCTGCTTTGTGGAATTGGGAAGTACATAGGATGGCTTGCTTTGCATTCTTAGTCGTCGAATGTTGGCTCGTCCAACCAATTGCGAATCTTTTCCAGAGCAAAAAAATCATGCTGCTTGTCCGATGTGTGATAATCCTTCAGCTCTCCATCGATCCATCCCTTGGTCCCCCGGCTGGTTCCCAATTTGGCACCTATCACGCGCACGGAGCCGAAGTCGATAACGATCGGCATGCCTTCCAGATCGATTAAGATGTTCCCCGGATTGACGTCGTTATGAGCCAAACCGAGGGAGTGTATATGATGGATGGCCAACTCGATAGCTTTCATGAAGGGTCCCTTATCTACCGACCCAACCTTGTTCCTCAAATAATCAGTTAGGGTGTTGGGGTGGCGGTCGAGAACGAGACCGGTGATGCGGCCACGGCGAACTCGGCAGCCATGATAACGGACGATGTTGGAGTGTGGGTGTTGAGCGAGCACCTCCATTACCCTGGCTTCTTCGAGTAGATCTTGGGGTATAAGCTCGAGGACGTTATGTTCTTGGAAGACGTCGTACAGAGGAAGGTTTGGGCGTTTGATGTAGATATCGATTACGGTGTCCTGGGCCAGGGTAAGCTTCCCGCGATGGAGCGCCCATTCTGGAAATAGGGTATTATCTGGGATAGGAACGAGGGCAGATGTGAGTTGTTCAAAGGTGACGTTGTGTCTCGGATGATTCGTCTTGCCAAAGTAGGCGACGTCATCTTCGTCAACCAGCGCAAAGGTTGAGTGTTTGAATTCGCCGGTTTCGCCGTCGACCTCCTCGTGGAAGAATGCAAGGTCTTCCCATGATGTGACTTTAGCTGCCATGACGGGAATCATCTCACTACAGAGCATGAGGAGTGTTATTTTTTCAGTGCTCTTCTTCTCCCCTTTTCCATGTTTATTTGTTTGGTGGGTGGGGCACGGCCCACACCGGCGGCCATGTACTGCCCATTTCCAGCAGCCAGTGTCGGCCCAACCAGCGCCGGCCGTCCGCCTACCCAGTATTGGCCCAAATGCAACCCCACACTTGAGGCGCATACATGTTGGTTCAACATCTTATTGGCCCAGCATTAAGGCAAATGTAACCAACACACTTAAAGCGCATAAATGTTGGTTCAACATCGAACCAACGTATAATGCTTATTGGCCCAGCATCGAGGCAAATGCAACCAACGCACTTGAAGCGCTCGCAAGAACTGGGAAAGATACTTTGCTTTCTGTGGGGCCCAGTAATTCGAGAAAGCCGTCACAATTAGTGATGTTGTACAGTTTGTACAACCTTGTTGTACGTACGTACGTACAGGAAGAAAATGTACGTACATGTACTATGTACGTACGACTGAGCCCACTATATTCCAAATCAGGTAATTTATGGGTCATGCCGTACAAGTACGGAGCTGTACAAAACTTTGCCGGCTTAACAACTCAGCGTTACTCTGCCATTCTCTCCCAATTGAACGCATCGCCAAAAAAGATGGCCCCTGCCAAAGCTGACGCTGCCTTCATTTGGCGACAGTTTATCGACCTCGGCCGCTCGAACCCCAAGAAAAGCAAGCGATACAGATGCCGTCACTGCCAGAAGGACTTTGCAGCGACCTCTGTTGGGAGGCCGAAAGAGCACCTCGCTGCGTGTGACAAATGGCAAGCTACGCAGCGACAAGAGCGCCAAGCTCGAGATAACGCCGGCTATCTTCCCTCATATTCTGAAGCTGTACAAAAGAAGATAACGGAGGTCGGAATTCAGCATATCTCTCAGGACGAGAGCCGCAGTTTCACCTATGATGCCGCCGCTGCTGTAATCGCCGGCGGTCGCCCCTTCAGCCTCTTCGAGAGCCGTCGTTGGCGTTGTTTCTTCACTCGCATCAAGCCTGGCTGGAAGCCCCCTAGCCGTGCCGTCATCACGCGAATTCTTCCCGAGTTCTATCAGGAAATCTATGACGAGGTTTTCAAACGTATTACCAGCTCGGAATGGTTCAACATCATATTTGACGCCTCCGATAATGTCTCGGGCCACAGGATCGTTAATATCTCGGTACAGGTACCAGACGGCCCGGCCTTCTACTGGAAAACACTTGACACGGGAGACGAACAGCACACGGCAGAGAACTGGGTGCGGCTGATCTGGGGAGAAATGCAGCAACTGTGTGGCGGCGATCTCTCCAGGATCAATTCTATCTGTACGGATACCGAAAATACGATGCGCTCTGTACACAACCTGCTAGGGGGATTCCCAGAGCTCTCACACATCAACTTCTCTCTGTGCGATTCTCACGGCCTTCAGCTTCTGATTAAAGATATTCTTCTTCTTCCCTTCTTCGAGGATCTCTTTAACAACGTCAGCACCCTGCTCGTGTTCTTCTCACGGTCTAAATTACAATTACAAAGATTGAGAATGTGCCAGCGCACAAGGTGGAACGGAGTAACTCGCGCGCTGATCAGAAGGTACCGGTGAATTGTTAGCTGCGACTGAGAAATCGATATACTAACCTGCTCGTTCCGAACAGTATAATTACACGCTGGGGTTCCCAGTACAATTCTTTCTTCTCCCTCCTCCGTTCTCGAGATCCTGCCAGAGACTGGTCTGTTCGAAAAGATGTACGGGATGAGTTGCGATCTCAAGATTGCCCCGTTCTCCTGCCCGAAGCGGTTCGGATCATCAAAGACAGCAGCTTCTGGCTAGAACTCGAGGCTGCGATCGCTGTGCTGAAACCGGTGAACGACTTTCAACACGCTTCTGAGGCTGATGGGGCGGGAATTGCACACGTTGTAAATCGCTGGCTGCAAATCAAAAGCAAATGGGCTGAGATGAGAGAGGCTGATCAGTTCCCTGATATTCCGTGGGACGATATTGACGCTATATTCAAAGCTAGGCTTGATAAGCAAACGTACGATATACATTGGATCGCCGATGCCCTCCGGCCTGATACAACAGGTCCAAACTCGAAACTTCCGCCTAGCGTCTTTGCACGCGTACAAGAATATTTGCAGAAACAGCTGGAAAATGACGACGAGTATCACCGTGCCCTCTCCGAATTCACACACTTCCGAATGCGTACAGGCGGCCCAGACGGCTTATTCAATAAGCACAGCGCTGTATACGACGATGGTTTCAGGCCAGCAATGGCGTGGCAGTGCCTCCTCAACCAGGGCTCGATTCTGGCTAGAGTAGCTGTGAAGGTAATGAACACGCTTGCAAACTCCGTACCTTCAGAACGAAGTTTCTCTGCTATCAGGTTCATACACACGAAAGCTCGAAATCGCCTTACGCCCATGCACGCGGACATGCAGGCCTTCATTTTTATGAATGATCGCGTATTAGATCGCCTTAAGGATCAGAAGTACGCGCATAAAAAGCGCTGGGCGGATCTTGAGGAGAAGGACTGGCTGGAACTTGAAGATTCGTACCTCGAGTTGTTTGTGAATGCGCAGGGCAAGAAGGTCTGGATGGATGGTGTGATGGCCTCTGCCAATGGAGATTTCGAGTGGGAAGGTGTCTTACAGTCGACAGGTGATATATTGGGGGTTGGTACTGAAGTGGAATCAGTGGTTGGAGATTAGAGTGACAGGAGACCAGGACCGTATGAATGCTCGTACTCAACTATTGCCGAAAAAGGAAGGAGGAAATTTGTATGGTACAATTTTGTACGTACAGAAAAGTTGTACGTACGTACAGCTACCCAAAATACAGTACGTACGTACGTACGTGTACAGAAAAATGCATCACTAGTCACAATCGTCTTAACTAGCTATAAATACCCTCCCCCCCCCCATGGGCCTTGGTAGGAATCCCACAAGCATAAGTTCTTTGCCTACCGACTCCTTACCTAACTACCACTACCTCGTACATTTCAAGGTCGAAACACTCTCACAGTCGCAACCCTCAACCCGCTCTTACTAGTCAGCATGGCAGCTATTAGCGTTCTTCCCTCTATTGGCGGCCTGCAGCGCCCTCTAACCAGCGAGGACCTGGAACTCTCGCGTACTGTGTATGCCTTCTCCTTGGTCGGCTTGAAGGTTAGTCAGTTGCTAATATCCCACGCCTATAGGCACAACCGCCTCGTTCATCCTGAAGAGCAGCCAGAGATCTCCGATGCAACGCTCAAGGCCTTGGGCGAACTTTTCGTTCGCAACGACGCCCAGGCCGTCTTCGGTATCCATCTGCTCCACAGCCACTTTGTCGCACCCGAAGGCACGGTGCTTCTCGGAATTGAGGCTCAGCTGTCGAAGACTTCGACGGCCTGCTGGACCAAGCCCGTTCCTGCGGCGCAGCTAACCGACAAGCAGTCCACGGCCACGTGTTCAGTCTGCAATCCGACGGGACTTTCGTCCCATACGAGCTCCAAGAGGGCGAGGTGGATGTCAAGGTAGCTAGCATTCAGCCCGCCTTCTTTCAGGAGCTCGCCGCCTTTCTGCACAGCAACAACTTGGCCGATCTGGTTGCTTTGCAACTTCTGGATGGCTCAGAGAGTCGCAAGAGGATGGAGCTTCTGGTTGGGCCACAAGCTACTCTGATGGTGGACGAGAAGGACCTCATCGGATTTGACCCGCCTCGCATCACTACTGGTTGGACTTTCACAGTAGGAAACGATGGGATCATTTCTTGCAAGGGAAATGATGTCTACTCGGCGAAGAAGAACACCCACCAGGTCTTCCAAGACTCGAAGCCGCTTCCTACGGTCGAGGCTTTGCTGGAGGCTCTCCGTGGGGAGGGAATCATCGCTTGATCTCGTTCGGTACAGACAGATGTCACCCACGCACCCACGCACCCACGCACAGCAGCTTCTCGACCTCGATAGTCAGTTATCTTTCTTTTCTTGTGTGCTTTGTGCTCTGAGCAAATGGTAGAACATCACTCATTTCCTGCACTATACCGTCAACAGGGCTGTTTTTGTGTTGTGGCAGTGGCGAATTTAACTTCAAGCGGAAACCCCCACTGGGTACAAACATACCTAGTCACACCTTCGTTTTTGGTGATTCTAGCAATCAAGTTTTCTTCGCACATTCTGAGCAGACCTATTTCGAAGATATCGTGACTATATCTTGCCCCCTCGGTGCAGGCGATTCCTTCGGCCTGCAGACGGTGCGTGCCAGCCCACACTGCCCTTATTTAGTGTAATGTTGTGAAGATGTAACAGTAGGGTCCGCCGACCATCATGAGGACATCCTCGTAGCAGAGGGCTTTGGGCCGGTTCCGCTTAGGGGTCTCTAGCAGCAGCGTACAAAGCTCCCCGGAATCGGGATCGTTGGGTTCTTCCTCAGCCTCAGCATCACCATCAGCGGAAACGATACCGTATATACTCGACAAATTCACGATACCCCCGGTCACTAAGACTAGTCCTATTTTGGTCTAGTTTGAAGCCACCATGGCCAGGGTTTTGGATACACTAACAAGCTACAGTAATACAGTCTTGAACCTCCTCTTCCTTCACAAAGAGGTCCATCTCTTCCAGAGGTGTTACAGACACTTCCTCATACTCCATCTTCAAGGTAGGTTCCTTAGCCGTTTCCCAGCCTTCCCAGTTGATTTGAGAAGGCTCTATATCCTTGATACGGACCATGTTAACCTGACTTCCATCAGGACGAATAGAAATTCCAGTGTGAATGAAGGCATTCTGAACCAACTCTGGCCTTTCTTCCAGACGTTTTACTGCCCTGGCTACTACCCAGGTAGTCATTATACGCATGTCAGAGACTGTCCATATATGTCCAGGGCTTTCCTTCTCTTTCTCTGTCATATATTCGTCAGTAAATTCCTGAAGCCAAAGCTTGAAGGGATGGTTGACTGCAGTATCCAATGGCTGAAGGAGACTAGTACAGCCAGCTGGTATCAATGCAATAGTAACCCCTAGATCCTTCAACTGTTGCTTGATAGTGTCAGTTACATGGAATCTAGCAACATCCATAACCAATAGGAAATCCTTCATATCCTTAGCTACTGCGTCTAGTTCTTCAGTAATCCATTTACCGAATAATTCCTCATTATTGTAAGCTGTAGGATTGAATTCCACAGTAACATCAGGACTGTAGGATGAGGATTCCTGATTGTATATCCTTCCTGCAGGTCCTGAAGTACCATGGAATATAATCTTCGGCTTGAATCTCTGCATGCCATCTGCAGAGATGTAGAGAATAAGAGTAGCTTGTCGTTTATCCCATCCACTCCGTTCTGTTTTTGCCTGTACTGACTTCGAGCCTGTAGAAGTATATGTACATCCAGAATTATACTCAAATGGAATAGGAGTTTCGTCCAGATTTAGGATTGCTGATTTGGAGAACCGCCGAGGAGGTGAGTTGTTGACAACTGGTGCTGGTGCTGGTGCTGGTGCTGGTGCTGGTGCTGATACTGGTACTGAGAGAGAATCTCTTGGTTGAGATATACGTCTAATGAACTTGACGAAGTTATTCACAACTTCAAGGTACTCTGCAGGAAGCTTGGTAGCCTTCTTAGTAACCCTTCTATGTGAAATCCTATGTCGATGTAGAAAGCCTCTAAACCAGCCGGTAGAGAATACCCAGAGGTGAACGCTTTCAGGGTAGGTGTCCTTAAATAGCCTTTTTGATTCTCGTCGAAACCAGCCGATAGAAACAATTCTATTTTCTGTTCGCCGTGTAAGAAAACAGGTGTAAAGCTTGTCTTCCAACTCTGGCCATCTAGGGTGATACCTTCGTTGATCTTCTTTGCGTACAAGCTGATCCCGCTTTTTCCACCAAGTCCTTATAGTTGCTTCAGGGATCTTGAAGAACTGGGAGGCTTCAAATAGTGTAGGAGGACGGAAGCCATCTTGGGAAGGTGGGAGGTCTTGTCGATAATGGCCACCTCTACCTCCAGTAGTTCCTGGGATACGGTGGTTCAAAAGAAATAGAAGAACTTCAACACGTTTTTTCTGCTTGTATGACCGTTCTACCCGTGTAACTGGCTTAAATGAAGGAGCTTTTCGCTCATGAAGGGGCTTGGGCTTTGGCCCTGGCTTTTTTTGTAGGATGTTGGTTGAGATTGGGCCTAGGGGAGGCATTGTGACCCATGAGACCAGCAGTAAACAAATAACTTCAAGATCGACGCGTTAGAGACGTGATGGGCATCTCTGGGGGGCTAAACCTAGCGTAGATTAGTAAGGTGGCTATAGCTTCAGCCTAGGTAAGATTAGGCCTAATTAGGCGACCGGGGGTATCGTGAATTTGTCGAGTATATACGGTATTTTTGGCATCGACAAGTTGTTGCAGGGAGCCGTCTTTTGCAGGCTTCCACTCGTTTTCTACTAGCTCAAGAAGCTCAGAAACACAGAGGGATAATCACATCATTGTTATGAGCCAACAGGCGTGGCACCCAGGGGACCCATTTGGGTAGCCTCGGCAGCCAGAAACGAATGCCACGACGTCAGACAACAGGCACTAGGATGAGGAGTCGCAAAAACACGAGATGACTAAGCAGGGCTTAGATCAGCAACCCAGGGTTAGGGTCAGGGACCCACCCAGCCCAAGGTTGCCCATCGACATGACAATGGGCACCCATGGGCCACCATGGGCAACGATGGGCACACCACCAGGAACCACTGAAGAGATGGACTATATAGGAACACGCTCACTACCATTAGATAGCACTAGGACAGGACAGCTCTTCAGCAGTCAATCTAAGTATCCAAGTATTCACCACTTGAATAGCCTTCATCGGCTGTGATCATTGTCAGAACCCTTATTGCTCAATCAACCGCCTTGTTACGTATTCCGAACATAAACCCTTTGGTTACTCAGGTTTAAAGGACTCGGAAACCAGTGATCATCACAATCATAGGAAGCAGGGGCGTTGTCTTGGGGATCTAACTAACACCGGTTGAGGCCCGAGGACATAACGAAAGAAAGCTGATAAGATCTAGGCCTTGGGCTTAGAATTTTCCAATATATTCGATATCATGTATACTAGCCGCAAGTCATACTTTAAAGCAACGTCTGCGGTATTGATTTCTATCGCCCTCAGGATCGCCCGTATTAGTATTTTCTTGTATAGACGAGGAAGGATATCGAGAATGATGCTCGCCTAGAACGAAAATGAGTTCTATGTTGTAAAAAGACACGCCATAGTTAGGGGCTCTAATCTGGGTAGATCTTGCTATAGGGGATAACTCTAAGTGAACTGTAGGATTGGTTTTATTGAATTTTCGGCTGGAGGCCTGAAACTACTTTGTGTACTGCGCAGCGATTTTAGAGTCGAAGTCCAGAGCCACAAATCTGAGACTTGCCGCATTGTAAGCCATGCTAGCGGATTAGCCCGTGGTTCGTTGTGCCAAGTCCTTCCTGGCCTGGTAACAAGGCTGTTATTGCCCAATTTGTCTGGCGAGCATACCAACGAATGACTTGATCAGCACTGTGGGGGTGGGGGGGGCAGAAGCAATGTAAGCAGCTATAGAACGAAGATCTCATTATCAGCATATAGTAATGCATTGCCGCGACTTTCGGAAATGTGCCTAAATCCATAGGTATAGCTTGGCAGGTATAATTAAACAGCTTTAATCGGAAGACTATGATTAGAGGAATATATGTAGATTAGCCGGTAGAAAGATAATTTATAATTAGCAGCTATTGCCCAGCAGATAAGTTGGGACGTCGACCTACATTGTTATAGTACAAGTACACCCCTAGCGGGCACCTTGCCATTCTGCCGGCCAAGCTATTGTCGTATCCTCCTCTGCCAATAGATTTAGCATTTTCTGCCGTCACAAATCGCGCCCACCCAGTAAACACAAGCCCTGGCCGGATTGATTCTGATAGCCAATCAAAAGGAAGATTTCTGCCGGTCTAACTCGTTCCAGGTTTCATTGGCACCCACTCGAGGGCTTACCAAGGCTCGGACCCACTACACTGCAAATCCACGTGGACCACAAATAAGTGGCCCATCTCTATTACATCCACTTGTCGGCCCTCAGATTACGTAATAATCCACTACACTTGGACCTGAAAGTGGATGTAATGGAGTGGATTTAGGTGGATTTAGGTACAGGGGGATATTCCCTGACCCTGTACGGTTCATAGTACTTATTTTTGTATATAGTTGCCTATTAAATCGAGGTACCTGGACCCAAGTTAACCGAGGTCGATCACCCCTACAGCTAATCTTATAACATTATACGAGAAACTACCCCTATTGAGCGCGTTTTCTACAGATTTCCTGCTTTGTTTTTGCCAAAAACTTTTTTTTTTGACGATGTCAGCCAACCAGCCAGGCCAACCAGGCCAACAGCAGCAGCTCGAAGACCGTCTTTTTCGCCATTTCAGAGGCTGGAATTGGTCAGAACGCGCTCGTGATACTAGCTCTTGGCTGTGGGACTTTGGCTATGATATTCAACGTCATGGCTTACGCAAATGGGCTTGCAAGTACTGTATCCTCGGAAATCGTCCCATTATCGCGAGTTTTACCTCTTCAGGTCTCCAGAACGCGGCAAATCATCTATGGCGTGAGCACAAAACACCAGCACCAGAGGGAGAGAAAAGGAGCACAGCACAGCTCAAATCCGAAGGCGCACTGAAATCGAACCAGCCGACTATTGCATCTGTTTTGAAACTGGACGTCAACAAGCCTACGGAACAGAACATCGCGAATAGCTTCATCTCACGCTTTGATAAGCAACACTTTCAGCGTATGCTAGTCGAGTTAATCGTCAGTAGCAACCAGTCATTTTCCTTCGCCCAGAACCCCATCCTCCGAGAAATCTTCGACTATTTGAGTCCCTCCGTTTCGATCCAACGCGCCAACTTGAGTGCCAGGGCTGTCCGATATAAGATCATTCAAGAGTATAACCGCCACAAGCAGACGGTTATCGAGGTGCTGAGGAACTCCCCTGGAGCGCTTCATATCTCATTTGATGGCTGGACGTCTCGAAATAAGCTTGCCCTCTACGGTATTGCTTGTTTTTTCAGAGATGAGAAGAATCGGCCATGCAAAATCATGATTGGGGTTCCAGAGGCTCATCGTCACTTCGGCTCAACGATCGGTGGGGAGGTTCTCGACGTCCTACACACCTTTGGCGTGAGTCCAGAGAAGATTGGCTATTTCACGCTCGACAATGCTGAAAACAACGATACTGCAATGGAGGTCATAGGTGCTGAACTTGGGTTCGATGGCCGACTACGCCGAGGAAGCTGTATTGGCCACACAATTAACTTGTCAGCCAAGGCGCTCTTATTTGGCAAAAACGCCGACGCGTTCGAGCAGCAATTATCAGGCGCAGAAGCGTTATCTGATGCTGAATACGCTCGATGGCGCAAAAGAGGACCAGTTGGCAAGTTACACAATATCGTAGTTGATGTGCGTATTAGCCATCGGCTGATTTACTTATTCAAGGAGGTCCAGAGGGTAAGCGGTTTTACTAAATCCTATTCGTCTCATACTAATTCCATATATCTAACAGGACGAAATTAATCGCGCCACCACCCTTAAACTCCGATCGAAGAAACCAGTCAAGCTAATTATCGATAACGACACGCGTTGGCTGTCACAACTCTACATGATCCGCAGGGCTCTACGGTTGAAAACCTCTATCGAACTCCTACTGATCAAGTATAAGGCGCAATGGGAGGACGAAAATCGGTCTAAAAAGACTGGCCAAGTGACACAAGCCAAGTTGGCGAGAAAACCACGCATCCTCCGAGACGAGAATCAGCTAGCGGACAGAGACTGGGAGGTTCTTTACCATTTGGAGGCTATTCTGACTGTTTTTGAGACCGTGGTGAAGACGCTTGAGGGTGATGGACACACCCGCAGGCGTAAGCAAGGCTGGACTGGCTCCTATGGCAATATCTGGGACGTGGTGGCTATGAGTTGCTGCTTAACACACTGGAAGAATATAAGCAGCTTGCTGCTGACTTTCCTGATCCAGAGCACTTCCGCATCGGAATCAACCTTGCTTGGGATAAGCTGGATGAATATTATCGGCGGCTGGACGAGACGCCCATCTACTATACGGCTATGGCGCTCCATCCAGCCTATCGTTGGGACTGGTTTGATGAAACGTGGGCTCATAAGCCTAGTTGGGTTGAAAAGGCAAAAGAGATGGTCGCCGACGTCTGGCTGTCCGATTACGCTCATCTCGAGGTTAGAACCAGCAGCAGCGGAGGCGACGACGAGCCTCCAGCAAAAAGAGCTCGGTTTTTCAACCCCTTCGAGAAGAACAGCCGTCTGCCAAGCTCAACACCAGCCTCCGCAGCAGCTATTGTTGGTGACGAGTACCAAGCGTGGCAGACGGATCGTGACGTCAGCGACGGCAACGTTCGTGATCCAATTGGTTACTGGATCACTAAGCAAAGCAGATATCCTCGATTATCCAGGATGGCCTTGGACTTCCTAACAATCCAGCCGATGTCAGCCGAGTGTGAGAGGTTATTTTCAGCTGCTGGCAAGATGGTCTCGGGGTTGCGTACAAACCTAGATGCTGAGATTATCGCCATTTGTCAGGTTTTACGCTCTTGGTACCGTGCCGGCATTATCAAGGACCCGGATCCATTGCTTAAGTCGCACCTTGAAAGTAAGCTGGATGGCGGGTTGTGGGACTCTAGGCGACGACGAGCTGGCGCTTGCTGAGTCAAAATGGCTATTGGAGGGCGAGGATAGCGCCAGCGAGGTTGACGATTCATCACAGCAGCAGCAGGCTGAGGAGTTAGTGTCAACCTCTGAAAGTGAGGCTGAATAGGCGTCGACGAGGTTGTGAATAGCCTCAAAAATCGACTTATAAATCCACTTATAAATCCACGTGTGTACATCCATTCCACTCCGGTCGAATATGTGCTACATCCACTACGTAATTGCTAAAAAATCGTACATCCACTCTACTTGGTCCAAAAGTGGAGTGGATGTAGTGGTTCCGACCCTTGCCTGTAGTCTTTTCTCCAGGTGGCTCTTGACTTGGGGTGAGAGGCGCTTCTTCATCGACAGCTGATTGACCCGGCGCGTAATGACGTGATTCACCTCCTGACTGATCGTTTCTGACTCTTCCTCTCCTGATCTGTCTCGCCTTCGGCCATGCCAGTTTCATCCATATTCCAAAGGCGGGTCTTCGAGACAGAGAGCTCCTTGATTAATCCATCTAGCCGGCCGTAGAATGATCGCAGAGACTCGACAGTAGCTTCACGTGATCGAGTAGCCTTAATACTCCTAGAAACCTTTATCTTAACGTCTGGGTGGCGATTAAGGAAGCGTTCTACCCAATTATGGCCGAGGGGGTTATCGATGGAACCTTCACCGAGGATATCTTGTGTAAAGTCGTGGACTTGCCGCCGACTAGGCGCCCTTCCACATCTTTCTTCTTGTACGATCCAATTGCACACCTTATCCTCTTATATATTAGATAGTCGTCGAGTGCTCTCGCGGCCAATGTGGCCTTCGGCAGCGCGCTTTTGACTTGATCGTATCGTTGACTCGTGAACACCCCAATCTCGCGCACTTTCGCGAATATTACCGCGTTCATTGGCTTGCTCAACTGCTTGTTCAAGTTTTCAATCGCGGATGCTCCCGTAGCGCGTCATAGTAGGAAAAAACCACGATTTGGACAATAATTGATTAAATTCCGGTTGTTTTATCGTAGAAGGTTGATTCAAACGCATCGTAATTGTGATGCGCGAAGAGGTGGGTGCGCGAGAAAGTGGGGTCGGACGTTAGTCACTAAGCGCAGTGTCTAAGTCTAAGAACAGTAGAGGCGAAGATGATGCTTATATAGTATTAGTAGCTAAAGAGCTACTATTTTATCTAGTAAATGAATATATATATATAGTAGGTGGATCACTGTGTTGGAGAGGTGATCCCATAGGGAGCGCTCTGGGATCGTGAGCGATCCTGGGTGATCCAAACGTGATTGGAGGACATAAGTGGGGGTGGCCGGAGTCACGTGTAGGCCGCATGCTGGGCCGTAACACAAACTTTGGACTTGTATGAAATTGAGGGCAACTTGCAGCCTGATGCGACCCAAACTAGGCTGTGTGCGCAACAATTAATGTAGTGAGGACTCGCTTGTTCTTTCCCTTGCGAAGATATATAAGTAGTTGCACTGTATGTAGGCCAATGTGACATTTACGGTTAGAGCGTCGGTGCAGCTTAAGCAATCTTGCGATCAGCAATACTGACTGGAATTCTACTATCAAATCTCTCTCCTACACACCTTTCCAAGACCCTTTCTTGCCATAATGTCCCACTCTGCTGATTTCAGTTTGGCTTGGCCGTGACAGTTGTAGCCTGATGATGCTCACGCTTTGCATCACAACTTCTGAACGGCCGCCCTTGGCCAATCCATCCAAACAGTCCAGGCACTGCCGAGGTATTCATCAATTGCTTGCACCATGTAGCTCGGCTTGCTCTGCCACCACCACCACCTGCTCTTTGCTTCAGATAGAACAGAGCCAGCCGTAGCATAAAAATATGCCAAAAGGATCAAAGCGATTGGATCATGAGTGTTGACCAGCGCGACGAATTTAGCAGGACAGAACGCCTGCCATTCCAGGAAGCATAACAACAACTCTAGTGCTTCTGTTCTGGTATCATCCTGCTCCTCGGCTAGAGAGAGGAATGGGGCGAGAGACTCGACACATTCTTCGTATACCTCTCTGTTTTCGAGAAAGTGGGGAATGGGAGGTAAACCATTGAGGAGATTTATAAAATGTGCAAAAGGCCCTGTAGATGGTACGATTCGGGGAATGGATCGTCGTGTCAATCGAGGCGGTGCCACTAAAGACTTGAAGACACCACTGTGGGCAGCGCGATGGTGGCTGGCAACGATTGACCGGATACCACGAAGGAAAGCGAGCGAGCTATCCTGGAAAGGAGTCGTGAGTGGATCCATGTGAACCGCAGAGCAAGCGTGGAAACAGAGCAAGAATGACGCTGCGAGTGCTGCGTCTTGATTTGCCGAAATGCTACTCTGAAATTGCTTGTTGAAGCTAGAAAGAGCATTTTTCAGGTGGTGCGCTTCGAGAAGTCCATAGTTATAAAACGAGGGACTTTGAGCATAGCGGTGGGTCTCCTGGAGATGTCGGGCGGAGAGTCCGAGTATCGCATGCATAACGAAATCATGCTAAGGTATGTAGTTAGTGTTTATACGACTTCCCCACCCCATTTTCGGGGTTTTACCTACTTGCAAGGCGAGTTGCAACACGTCTCCAACCCAAATGGATTGACTGCCAATAAGACTAATACTGGTAGTGGACTTGAAATGTGCCAAGAGGAAGACATCGTGAGTGTCGAAAACCGGAGCATCATCTGCAATCACCTGTGAAATCTGATATCCATGCGATAGTGAACTGTGAGACAAGATGGAAGATGTTTTTTTGGGTTGGGCGGAAGAGCGAGCAGCGTTATCTTGACAGTCGGCTTTTGAGACCGCGGCAATCGACGAGCGGAATGTGGTGACTTGACTATTCCAGCTTGGCGCGCTAACGATGGAATAGACACAGACATGTGGACCGATCTTACACCGGGAGCAAGGACGCAACTCGTCACACTAAATATAATCAGCTTTTATTCTAATTCTAACGGCCTGATTTGAATCAAACCAAGTTGACGAACACAAGTGGCCGATTTGATGTATAGGTGCAAGCATCCTTCACCTGAACTCGATGTTGACTGACTTACCTTGACTCTTCGCTCCTTGCATCTTAGGCAACCTGACCGAGATCTTCCTTTTGATGCTCTGGTTTTGGCGACAGGATTACCACTTATCTTATTGGACAATTTTGGTACTGGCATGCTTGGAGTCTTTGCAAATTTGGTTAGCGGTATAGAATGAGCGATAATAAATGACGTTGCCCTATCTCCTAATAATCGAGGTTGTAGTGTCAGATGTAGTAAATCACGATTGATATAGATCACACTACGAGCGGGAGGCCCGGCTAAGGCCAGATTAGTGGACTACGTGTATGGTGGCGCAGTAGGCGATCAATTCTTCATCAGTCTTAGCGTCATTGAAGAGCTTATTCCATTTAAGGAAAGTTACGAGGTTTGTTCTAGGGCCAAATGGTGGCATTTAATTAGTCAAAAGGCACTCTTGGCGGCACAAAAAATCCACTCAAATACTTAGCCCCTGTAAATAACCTGGGTGTTCCCAGCATACAAAGGTTCCCTTCTAAGGGTCGATTTAATGTATCTTTCCAGGGATATCTTGCAATCGTAGTTCTCCCCCAATTAACAATCGCACAGTTGCATTCCAGACCGACGCTGTGTACATAACCATAGAAGCGGACAGTACTCAGGGCGGCATCCTTTAGCGACTCCCTGCTCAAACGAGTTAGATCGCCAATGGTTGTTGCCTAATTACGGATGTCTTAGGGTTACAAGTCGAAGCTAGTCTCGAAATCCTTTACTATGGTGGCTGGCCGATCAGACGGGATCGATGCGAACGTAGCGCGAAAAAGGCGACTGGGTTGCGGAATTGCGTACATTCACTTCGCCGACTGAGAAATATAGCTGGCACTCCCCAGTAGAAATCCCGACAGTTTTATTAGAAGAAGCTAGCTGACTTCTAGGCAGCCACAGAGGGCATCAGTACACCTTGATATAATAACCGGGGGGCCTAGCAAAATGAATATCTCGTATGCTTCCCAAAGAAGCATTGCTACTAAAAGGGATCACAATTACATCCAAAATAAGTAACTTACGCTTACGAGGACACATTAACTCTGTCTGCCAATATGCAACGGCGAAGGCAATGCCTCGCTTCTATGTTGGCTTTTTGACTATTTAAAAGCTCTATGCCTCTACATTGTTTGAGTTATCCAATTCCTCGGACACCGACAATCTTTCCACAAACAGATAATCCGACTTCATTTTTACTCAACTCTTTGCAAATCATGGCTGATATGTTTCTACTCGCCACTTTTCTGGCATCGGCAGTGACTGCTACGAGTCTTGCCAAGCTAGGCTGCACTACCGACACCGTTCATGCCGGGGTCTCCACCAACGGCACCATTCGTATGAATGAAAATCCACTACTACCGTTTGATTCTCCGATGACGGATGGATTTAACTCTACGGTTGGAGAGGAGTGGTCATTCGAAGCTGTGTTCGAAGATGGGAAAGCCGGGATGGGTTGGATGCTCAGCCGCGGCACAATCGCCGGAAACCCCTTGGCCCAACGCTCTATCATCACTATTGTCTGGCCCAACGGGACGAGATATATGGAGTCTGATTTCGCAGACGTCTCTACAATTCAAATGTGTAAAGACTCGACGATTGGGACATGGTCTAATGAGACCTCGGGGATGAACTGGAGTTTCGAGTCATCCAACGACTACTCGCATACGGTTGTTACGATCGACTCAGCTACCATCAAAGGGACAATTACATTGGATTCACTGAGTCCTGCTGTCTATCCGAATGGCCTTGTCTACCCTGATAGCCGTGGAAACGCCCTGTTCGCACCCTATATCTACTGGGCTGAGACTGTGCCCGTTGCGACCACCGAGGTCAATCTTGTCGTCAATGGGACTCCATACACCACCAAAGGTATCGGGGGTAGAGAGCGCAACTGGAATTCTTTCAATTGGGCCTCGTTGAGCTTGACTTGGAACATGCTTAGGGCGACTGCTGGCCCATATACTCTTATGGCCTGGGTTTATACATCAAAAGTCGACGGGCAGACGTACTTCACCAGCATGATTATGGAAGGAAAGGACGTGGTATTCCGTACCCAGGAACGAGAGGCATCGACAACCAGCACATTCGGCTCGTTCGACCTAGCATACGGCGGAGCTGTCCATTTGGCAATTGAATTCAGGCAGCAGGTCGCTTGAGAGGAGATGATGGCTGACGTGAGGTAACACAGCAGGCATTAGCAGCGCCTCATCGGGCCAATCGTCTCGTGGACTTTGTCAGCTCAAGACAGGGTCGGCTATACACTGCGAGCGACTTTCTCGAGCGACGGGCCGAGCGACGTAGCAGTCGACTTCGTCGCTGAACACACTTAATTAGCCCTAATTACGCTTGTTTTGCAATAGTAGAGCAATTGGTCGATTAACTAATCGACGAAATTCGGCCGAATAGTGCTTATTTGGTGCCCCAGAGCAAGTGGGAATAGCTTCATGGTGTAGCATGAAGAGTAATGTTGAGACCTTTTTTTTTGTATGGCAAATACGTGTGAAATTAAAATTTGGGCACATGGGGACCCACTGATTAGTCATGATTTTGGGCGCAGCATCCGATTTTTTGGGCGCGAATATCCGCGTTCTTTCTTAAAGGCATATATTCGGGTAGGCCTGTGGAAGCTACAGCACTACTACGATAAACTCACGAGCTTGGCCTATGCCGCTGCTGTGGTGTTTAATCCAAGCCTCAAGATGACTGGGTTGCAAGGTATTTTTGATGCTGAGTCTCAACGGCAAGGGTCTAGATGGCGAGACCACTATACTACCAGGTTGAGGGAACGATGGGAGGAGGACTATAAAAATAAGTGAGTTATACATATATGGGTAGGCAACACATGCGAGACTGACCAGTTTGTGCAAGATTCCATTCAGTATCATTCGAGCGCGGGATGAGCCTATGAACATATTACTTACCGACGGTCTTTGCGAATTTGGTGAGCGGGTTAGAAATGATTCTTCAAGCATGACCGTGCTTTGCTCTCTATGATACATACGCTAGCGTAGTATCGTTATCCGTTTGTCTCGGATTTCCTCATCGGTTTCTTCAGTGCTAATTGCTACGTAAGCCACCTCCTCAGGTAGGAGTCTGAGTTTTTATATATATATAACGTGGTTTACCACCCAGCCGCGCATATCACCTACCCGCGCACTTTTGCTAACTTTGCCAACTTCAGCTGACCCTAGCACCCACCCAGGGTGAACAAATCAATTGAAATTGGCACCAATTGGTGCCAACTGGTCCCAATTGCTTATGTCCAATTCGTTCTATTAATTTGGAGTGGTTGGAGGGCTGCAGTGCCAGTCTGAAAGTTTAAAGTTTTGGTGGGCGGGTTTGTTTTTGGTGCAGATCGCGTCCCCATTTTTCGCGTTAGTCTCGCATCACTCTACCTACTTAAACATTCAACACGCTAGAAATCAACATCCACAATGCCAATCTACTCAAAAGAGGAGAAAATCAAACTAGCACTCCAGGCAATTGAGAAATCTAAAAAAAATCAAAAGAAACCCTTAAGTACACGTCAGGCTGCACGGATCTTTAACATCCCTGAATCTACCCTACGCGACAGGATGAACAACCGACCCCGTCGTAAAGAATCACGCGTCAACGACCATAAACTTGACCCAATTGAAGAGCAAACACTTGTTCAATATGTCATTGAGCAAGATGCACGAGGATTTCCAATGCGGCTTTCTGGTGTGGAAGATATGGCCAACCTCCTGTTAGCATCACGAGATGGCAAGCCTGTTGGCAAGCACTGGGCACGACGCTTTGTAGATGCACAACCAAGCCTGAAGACTAGGTTTAATCGGCCATACGACCAGCAGAGGGCCCTCTGCGAAGATCCAGAGGTCATTGGGAACTGGTTCCGGCTGCTCCGCAACATGATGGCCAAGTATGGGATCACAGATGATGACCTATACAACTTTGACGAGACTGGCTTTATGATGGGCGTGATAACTGCGACATTGGTTGTTACACGTTCTGATCGACATGGAAAGGCCAAATCTATTCAACCTGGAAACCGGGAATGGGCAACAGCTATTGAATGTATCAATGCAAAGGGCTGGTGTATCCCGCCGTTTGTGATTGTCCAGGGCGCCTACCACCTTGCCAACTGGACAACAGAGTCTGGCTTTCCACCAAGCTGGATCATCAAGCCTACTCCAAATGGATGGACAGATAACGAGACTGGTATAGAATGGATTCGGCACTTCGACAAGCATACAATTAAGCGGACCAAGGGCAAGTACCGAATGCTTGTCCTTGATGGCCATGAGAGCCATATATCAGCAGAGTTTGAGCAGTATTGCAAAGAGCACAACATTATCCCTATCAGCATGCCACCGCATTCTCCTCATCTGCTCCAGCCATTGGACGTTGGATTATTCTCGCCATTGAAGCGTGCATATGGTGATGAGATCAATCTCTTCATCCGGGCCTCCATTAACCACATCACCAAGTCTGAGTTCTTTATTGCATTCAAGGCAGCCCACGACAAGATCTTTACGGAAGAAAACATGAGATCTGGGTTCAGAGGAGCTGGTATTTCTCCATGGGACCCAGATTCTATTATTTCCAAGCTAGATGTCCGCCTACAAACTCCGGTGCCATCCCTTCCTGTCTTACCATCGAAATGGGAATCACAAACACCCTCTAATGCTCAACAGACTGTCCAGCAATCAAGTTTTATCAAGGGCAGGATATTTGCCCATCAGGGGAAGCTCCCCTACACCAATTATGGAGGCTGTTGATCGACTAGCGAAGGGTGCACAAGTAATGGCGCACTCACTCACCATGATGAGCGAGCAGATCCGCACACTTCAAGACGCCAACATGGCACTCGCCAAACGCCGGAGGGCTAAAAGAAGTCGAGTCCAGCTTGGAGGGGCCCTTAGCATTGAGGACTCTCAAGCAATAATTGAAGAAAAACAAAAGAGGAAGCGGCCAGCTGGTGAAATGGCTGGTGGTGCTGAGGAGGCGGTCCGCGGCGGACCGACTAAACGACGATGTGGTAACTGCGGCGAGACTGGGCATAATGCAAGGACTTGTGATAAAGATGTAGAAGAGTCTAGTCAGTCAGATTCTGAGTGTATAATAGTACATTTATAAGCGGTCCGCGGCGGACCGCCCAAATAGTTGGTCTGGCTGGTGTTGATTGAGGTTGATCCTGCATGGCTGAAATGCTCTATTTTGGTGGGGAAGCTGATTTTCTCACCAAAAGTCTGCCACTTCAGACTGGCACTGCAGCCACGCCAACTAGTCCAAATTAAGGAACTCAATTAAAAATAAGCAAATAAGACCAGTTGGCACCAATTGGTGCCAAATACAATTGACCTTTCTGCCCTGGGTGGGTGCTGGGGTTGGCTAAAGTTGGTAGTTTTGCTGAAATTCCGCCACTTACTGTCCTCCGCCACTGACTGTCCAACCACGTTATAGTATATTTCGAGGTTGATATTTGGGTCTTGTAGTCTCTTTTTCTATAGAGACTTTTATATAATATAGACCATTCTTTTGATATCCTCGAGTTATAAGCTTATTGGTTGTTCTTGAGTATAGTTTTATAGTATTTCCTTCTAGCTCAAGTCTTATATAGTGGGAGATAGTTTTATAGCCTAGGATATTGATCCCTAAAGTAGGAATATAGTATATATTGTCTAGGTTGACTATAGTGTTTGTGTCTAGGCATTTTATTATAGAGTCTCCTATTTTATTGACTCGAATAGAGCTAGCATTACCCCATTTGACTTGTTTATTTACTGGGCGAAGGTTATTAAAGAGTCTTATATCAGAGAAACTTATTATATTCGCAGCAGTATCTACAGCTAGTTCTACAGTCTGAGTGTTTTTCTGAGTAGAATTTAGATATTCTGGATATCCTGTAGGCTTATCAGCTGTTATTGTATATATATATGGGGTGTATTTGTTATAGTTATTGTTATTTACCTCTGTTTCCATGGGTTCCATGGCCTCAAAAGAGAGATTCGAAAAGTCGATAATTTCTGGGTTATCAAGTATATTCGGCTCTTCGATTATAGCTGTATTTACAGCTTCTTCTTCTTCAAGAGACATATTTGAGTCTTTTGGAGACTCAATACTAGCTAGAGCAGCCAGCAGTTTCTCTTGAAGTTTCTCTCTTTTCTCACGAGAGAGATTTCTGAGGTTATTGCTGTTTTTCTTTTCCTTTTCCCTTTTCTTTATTCGCCAGCTCTGGGGAGCCTTTTCAGGGAAGAGAAAATAACAACTCTCTCGAGTATGTCCCCTCAGCTTGCAATAAGGGCATGCAGTAGAGTTTTCACCAGCTCTCTTTTTACCCTTTATATATAGGGCTTTTTCAGAGGACTTGTTTATTTTCCCTCGACTTTCGTCTAAAAGACTCGTGAAGAGAGATTCAAGTGTATATGCCTCTGGGTCTTGTCTGAGAGACTGGGTTATATTCTGGATAAATCCAGAGTACTCGTCGTCTAGGCTATTTAAAACCCAGCTTATAGTGACTTCTTTTGGAAGCTCTATTTTGTTTCTCTTCAACTCTTCGAGAAGAAGCTTTGTTTTAGTTATATAGGCTTCCATAGACTTAAAGTCTTCGAGTCGAGTATTGAAGAAGTCACGGCAGACGAGGAACTGGCTAGTAAAACCAGAGGGATTATAGTGGGATTTTAGAGCCTCCCAGGCTTCTTGGGCACTATTAAGGTCCTTAATAAACATAATAGGACCAGGCCCACACATCAGCTTAATATTGCTGATAGCACGCTTATTCTGGGGAACAGTTAGGCCTATAAAAGGCGTTTCTGTATTCCCAGAGGTAGCGTTATCTCTCTCCATCCAAGCAAGGAGTTTAATACTCCAATAGACGTAGTTATCGGCCCCTGAGAGAATTGCGACACCAAACTTGTCGGGGGTAGCCATAGTGGAAGTTTTGAGAGAGGTTTGAGGAGGATAGAGATAGGTGGTGTTTTGTTGTAGGTTGAAAATTCGAATGATGGTGTTTTTCGAGATTTGAAAGTACGAGGATAAAGAGAAGAAGAACGGCTTCCGAATGGTATAGTTTGTGTGTGTGTAGGATGAATATCCGTTGAGAAACGGTTGAGTGTTTCGAGGTGGCGTAGGTGGTGCAGAGTGGTCACAGGGCGTGGAGACACGTCTGGTAAGGTGTCGTTGAATCGAGCGTTCTGGTTGGTCGAGAGCTTATCGATTAGCCCAAAAGGGTAATTCCGTTGGATTCCCCGGGTCGTTCGGCTCTTCTGGCTGTGTTGGGTCGTTTTCGTGGTCGACTGGTTCGTCGAAGGTTTGAGAATTGGTGTAAGTCAGGGGTGTCACGTGACTAGGGATCCTTCTGATTGGGTGCAGCGTTGATAAAAGTGGGGCAGGTGGTCTGTGCTCAGGGAAAAGCGGAACAGCCGGAGTTCATAACCTGTTGAAGTGTATGTGAAGATGCTTAGTATTCAGACTATTCTAGCTCTGTGTAAGTGGGCCAGAGGCCCCCTATATATATTCGTCTTTACAGGAATAAAGATATTCCCTATTAATAATACACTTGGTCTAGAATATTCCAACAGGGCAGTGGCCGAGTGTCGCGCGTGGTCAGCAAATCATCCTCGAGGTTGCCGTCCCGAGCTATCAGTCCTTCGAGCCGTCCTATCCAAAGACCGGTTTGGGATTCCGACTCGGAGAGCTTAGGCAGCCTGTCCACCGAGGCAGAGAGACACCTAGCAGTGGGTCGTGGGACGAGCCCAAGTTCGGAAAGGAGCCATGACCAGAATATTTAACCATAAGTCCCTGGAAGCTCGGTCGGCGAGAAACACAGGAAGCCTCTGAATTCCTTGCTTGTATCCCAGCAGCCGGTGTATGCTCAATTGCCCAGGAGTTCAGCCTGCTGAAGTCCTTATACGCGACCACCACAAAGCTCCGAATTAAGAAATGGAATATATAAAATAAGTTCCTGGTAATTTTCATGTATATATATATATATTCAATCTTCAACAAGCCTAAGGCCTCTAAAAAATATTTTCCTCCGGTCTTAAGCTTTTTTAATAGCGTCAATTAGTCTTGTCGGACTCTCGACCGTCAATTAATTAATGACCGATCAAACCTAGCGGCGTTTACAGAAAGAAGGTTCCTGGATCCAGTAATAAAGAATTATGTTCCATTTCCATAGCCATAAAAGCTTCGATAGTCGCACTTTCGAATCCTTTACCAGGCTTATCCAGCATCCACCTATCCTAATGGCATCTACTAAGACTACTAATCGTATCCCTACGAATGGCAGCTTTCATGCGGATGATAAAGGATTCGATAGCCTTGCCCAGTCATTTGCCGCATTAAGGCTCGATCGGATAACTGAAGAGAATCAAGGTAAAATATTACCTTACATTCCGCCTCCTAAGTACGTTCCTAGGGCCCTCATGTTGCAACGCCTAGAGGGCAAGATCATAATGGAGAGACTGACAGCGCAAAATAGACCATGCTTAATAGAGTCTCTTGTGAGACAGAACACTCGAGGGATCTTTGAAGACAATTATGAAGAGATGTTCCGTGCCTGGGTTTCTTTACTAAAAGAAACAACATTTTCACACAATACGACTTCCTCAGACAAACGCGTTATTAATGCCTTTAGTGTGATAAACAATGTTTTCGAAAACCAGAATACGCCTCACCTATTGTTACGCCTTGCTTATCTCCGATTCAACGAGATGGTTAGGACCCTCCAACTCATTGCTCAAAACGATAGACAACATAGACGGATAGACACCGCGGTTGGACATAGAAATGCCAGCATAGCTGTTGACATATGTCTTGCTAGCCAACAGCAACAACTGGATCGCAAGGAAGCCCTTCGCAGGATAAGGCACGCAAAGCGATGGGCTTGTCTCATAGGATCGTCACGACTGGCTCTATCAACATGCTCCGATGAAGCTGAGAAAATAATGTGAGTAAACCGTGAGTGTCGGTCGGAAAGATTCATTGACAGATAAAAAGTAAAAATCACTTTATACTGAACGACACTTTGAGTTGCATATCGTCAAAAGTAGCGCATACCTACCCTCGTGAAGTTTAATAGCATCTCGATACCTCGAGGACACAACGAAGCGAGCCGCGCTACAAAGCTTCAGTGAATGCCAGATAAGTATTGTTGTGCAGCAAGTGCAATTAGTTCTGGCGTGTGCTAGCATCGATTGAAGAGTGCGGCTGTGTCCATAACTGCCCTAGCATAAGGCTATTACTATCAATACTGGATGGAATTGACTGATATAATAAAGAATAGCTCGAATGCAATCTTTCCCGAATATCTATAATGTTTCCGCTACCTACCTAAACAGAGGAAGGCAAATGGCGCTAGGCTTTTCAATCGCCTTAAAAGCCTTTCCAATGTCATGCAATCACAAGAGTTCCCATTTTTATAACTTTAATATAAAAGGCTACTTTTCAAACAGTATCAGTCGTCACCGCTTTCGGTATCGACTGCCATAACGGAGAACATGCGACCATGCGACTTCTAGGACTTTCGAAGTCCGGCACCTATTAGCGCATCAAGGCGGGCGCAAGGTCACGGCTTATCAAGGATGATAAATTACTAACTTTAGTTAGTAATACTGTAGTTACAGCAGTAAATTTTAGTATCACGGTGAGATTCACTATTCTTTCACCATGAGGATGCCTTAGGCACCATTATTAGCGGTCAAAAAAAACTAGCCACCCCTCAATAGTAGAACCAGACGGATAAGACAATAAAGATCATCAGAAATCCAACCAATAACAACCATTCTACCGTAGAATAAACGGCCTAGAATCTGACAACTATAGTAAATTTTCCGAACCCTGCCAAGACGTCGAACTCATTCCCTACTTCAAGCAAGATTCCAAGACAACCTGAGTCCATCAAGCACAAAGACCTAAGGTCTATAAATGCAGAGGGAACATACAGAGTGAAAGCAATCTATACAGCGTCAAATCTGAAAGCCTTCTTTTCGCTGAGGATCCTTACACATTTCATTCATAACATCCTCAGACACACGGAGCCTGCCGACACCTTGCACCTCACCTTCGAAACAGGTGTCTGCATGGCTCCAGCCCATGTCAACGGGAAGTCTGGCCCCACCTGGCCGTACCTTCATCTGGAGCTGCGCCTTTGAATCCCGTAAAAGAACCATGACGTCCACGGATTCCTTTTTGCTGTTCTCCCAGGACCCATTCGCACCAGCCCGTCGATTCCACTTGTAGTGATCTCCTTTTTCATCAGCGATTTCTTCCAGGCGAACATATATGGCCTTTGATCGCGGTGATACTAGGCGTCTTCTTGGCCTTGGCGTCTTCATTACCTTTGCTCTTTGGCCTCCCTTCCTTGTTAGCCGCTTTGGAGGGGCCTGCGTGTGGCATTTCCGTTTTGATGAGGCCTCGAAGTCTGCGCGACTGATCTCAAGGACTTCATTGGTGGAGTCCCAAGAACAGTGCTGGTTGCTGCTCTCCCAACATTGTTGCTCACCACCACGTTCCGACGCGGGATTACCACCAGGAGTGTCTTCAAGGCTGACTTCTGCCACGGCATTCCACCACAAGGTGCTCAACCAAACATCACCGTCTAAAAGCAGCGCATCAAGCTCAAGGCGGTCCGCGATTTGGGCGTCTAGGGAACCACAGTACGACTGTTCGTCCAGATCAGGTGCCAAAAATAGGGTCGACCAGGAACTGACTGGGGGATTCTCCTGTCGTCTAGACGGGTTGTCTGTGAGCCATTGGTCAAGCCAGGATGTAAAATCGTCACCAACCCCATCTCTGAGATAGACCGTGCTGGGTGGTGATGGCAATACCTCGAGATGATGGTGAGAGATATCAGCAAAGCCATATTGTCCTGGCCCTTTCTCCTGCAGCAGATCCAAGTGTAACTGGCTAAGCTCAGTCACAGAGGGAGTATCTGCCGTCCAAAACGGCTGCTCGCAGGGAGAGAACTGTGGAAAGTTGAAGGCATAATGAAGGTCCAGGACTGCATCAGACATCGGCCTCCCAGGCAACAGATGGCAGTATTCCACAGGTTGGTCAGGCTGCTCGGGTAGGGTAGTGCACGATGTCTTACTGGACGTCATAGGAGGTGATAGAGCGGCTTCCTCAAAAAAGGCATCATGAGAGAGGATCTTAGGATTCATGGCGGCGGTTGGCTCTTGGTGTTGGTATGGGAAATTGTTAGGGAAGAGAAGTTGGAATGAGACGAGGCGAGGTAAGTACTTCGTGAGGGAGCTGGCCGGCTTAAGTACTAGCGATCGTCAGAGCCAGGCGAGGGACGGTTAGGCCAGAGAGGGCATTTTGAACCGGGCTAGAGGAAGACCTGTTTATGCCCTTATTTAGCAACATCTACAGCAAGCCCACTTGTGGGATCCATTTGGGCTGAAGACCATGTGGCGGCCTCCCTCGCTGCTACCATGGGGGAAGATATACGATAACTAGGCTGATTAGATCATCTACCCAGAAGGGAAATGCTCGAGCTTCCCCTAAGGGAAAGACGAGTTGGCCGGCCATTTCTTGTGGAGGCCTCTCATAGCATTGACACTTAAAATGAAGCCTGTCTCAGCCGGCTTGTCCTGGGCTGTGTGTGTAGGCTCCCTGGCAAGGCTGTCTCGATGTGGCTACGAACATCAAATTAGGCAGGATGGATCGGCAGATATTGTCCTTGCGTATAACTGGCGGCTGTTGGAGGCAATCACGGAGGCGGAAAAGAGACTTCAGAGGCTTGGCGACGAGAGACGTGCTGGTACGAGGCAGACAGCGAGGACGGGTGGGAATTGGGAGGAGGTTTGGAGGATGTTTCATTTTGGGTATATTGATGATGCGCTCTGATTAGACGGCAACGGGTTTGTGGCCAGTCTGTTAGGTCAGGTGGCTGGGAAGGAACTTCATTCATGAAAACCGCCGGAGCCGAGCCGAAATCAGCCAATCTGGTGTTGGGAATAGCTTCAACAAGCAGATTCTCAGATTTCTCCTTAAATTCTAAGAGTTTGTGTCGGGTGATAGCGGGTTAGTTCAAAAAACAATTGTGGCCGGGTGGGGGTTTCCAATGAAATATTAGGTGGCTTTACTTCCCTCGAAATTCCAAGCAGCTATTCGAACTAAACCAGCCATCATCAATCCTTAAGTTGGCCCGCATCATATCTCTTGTCCACCGCAAGTTCCAGCAGCATATACCCGTATAATAAAATCGCCGCCGAAGGAGTGACGCACAGAGCGGACCAAACGGTTGTGTAGTGGAGTCTTAGGCATGTCAGTCTCAGCCTCGCAACCAGCCTGAATACTTTTCTGCAGTCAACCTTACAGGCTGGTCCATCGAAATCGAATTTCACCCTCACACTGCTGCCTGCGCAACGGACACCCAATTTACTTTCACTTTCCAGGGTACCCTGGCCTTTGACTGGCGGTTGCAAATATTTAAAGTGGTCGGCTCTTCCCTTGGAGAGCGTTCCTTGTCTCCTCCGTAGGACGGAACGCCATGGAAGCCTGATCATTGAAAGCAATTCAATAAAAAAGTTAAATCAATGGCCTCACCAAACAACACGAACGAAGCTTCGGCTGAGTTGTTCGACAACGTCCAAAACCCCGTTGAATTCGAAAACTGGATCAACTGGCCGTCGAACATAGCCCCAGAAAAGGTTTCGCACGAGCCATCAAACAAGCACAAATCGCCGGACAATATTGGTTCGGAATTGGTCGCTGATTCCGGATCGACGGCAGAAGTAGCCGCCAACTCGCCTCCATCTCGCTCACCTGGGCTTGTTCACGACCCGAACTCGCCCCAAGACATCGAACCAAAAACCGGGGGTATTCAAGTTCCAGGGCAGAGCGCATCACTAAGCGTTCCTAGGGATCAATATCCTGTACGCGAAGCACCAAAACTTAGAGGTCGTCCGAAGAGGTCGATGGTCATGACTGCTGCACCTGGATCTCGCAAGAAACCAAGGGAAAAAAACACTATGACGATATCATACTGTACGGTTTTGGCTCATTGCAATCGAAAGTCCTTGTACAAACGTTTTTGTTACCCGTTATTGCGGAAATATACAGTAATACCATTAAAGATTTCTGCTGTAATGTATGAATATATTTAGCATTTAGTCGTGGCCGAACAGCGAAGCGAAATCGAGGCTTCAGTTGTACTTATCAATCGATTTCTTCATATGACGATAGTACAGTACTTATTAGGGACCTCTGAAGTACAAAGCAGTCTTGCTTGATATTTTTACTACTTACTTCAAGCCTGCTATTCAGAGTGCGTAATCAACCAATTCAACTCAACTGGTACCTCCTCGCAGTTGGATTGACATCCGGCCAAGTATATTTCAGTTGGATTGAAGTTGGACGAGGCTGCTCTCAGTTGGATTGCAGTTGGTTGTTTCGTACCAACGGATATCTCCGATCTTCACGTCTTAACGCCGATCCCACTCATCACTACCATGAGGGTAGGACAATACCCTCCCTGCTCCATGACCGCATACTCTGACGAGTTCGTAAAGGTGATACCATCTTTCCCGCGCTACTGAACGACCTTTCAGTTTCTGCTGACATTGTAGGGATAGACAGCAAGTCAGAGGCCATTCGAGAGAGGTTCGGATACTCCATTTCGTGCTCCTTCCACCAAGAAAGAGGGCTGAATTGGTATTTGTCGTCGGCGGGGGTAAAAGTCTGGATATAACGTTCGTACTCATCAAGCGCTGGGCGCCGTTGCGAAGGATATTTCGCTCTGCCATCTGGATGCGCCCTTTTGCGTTTGCCGAGCGACTGTGCCAGGAACGCGTCATATCCAGAGAGCCCCGTTCGGCTGCCCGCTGTCGGCAGCATCGCTAAGCCAGGAACCTCGCGATTAGCGTACTCCTCCTTCCACATCTTATTGAGTCTCGTCGAGTAATTTTCTTCCCACTGCGTCGCATCCGCATGTCCTTCCCAGTGGTATTGAAGCGCCGGCCACCCAAAGCAAGGGTGAAGGACTACAGCACCGATATATGCAACAGGCCAGAACATCTGAGCGCCGAATGTCCCAAAGTGCATTCGTAATGACGTTTGAAGTCCGCAAGGATTCGTCAATGATGCCACAATATCGTCAGGGTGACCGCTCGCCACTATCCCCTGGCATGACCGCCTGCAATGCAGGCCCTGCATTGCATTGCTGCACTCTTACACGAGATCTGACGGATCCCCTGGCCGCTATTGACAAATCATGCGCTTGCCATACTCTCATGTGCTGCGGGTAGCCATGATTCTTCTGAACCACCTCTCCTGATAGGCAGGGCTCAAGACTTCCATAGTGAAGACTGCCACGTTCTGCTGCCAACCAAAAACTGTGTACCCTCTGCATCGAACGGTATTTAATCCTGTAAACCGTATTGAACCCTAATAACTAACATGTAGTATGCAATGCATCTCCTCATATTAGAGCTGGTGAAACCATTGAGCTTAAGAAGGCAGCATACGTCACTGTGACCATAAAGTGAAGGCAGCAACTGCAAGAATTGGCTATAGATAGCATCTATGATGTCTTTATGCCGGAAACACAACGATTGCATGCCGTTACAATGATGTCGACCCAATTCTAAAGGGAACAATAATATAATATATATACAGCACATTGCCCATTGTCCACGGTGTGGTTTCTTCTCCGAACCCACGAATCCTCGTGACTAACTTATATTTCTCTGTTATATACGCGGACCAGATCAGACCAATACTTGTTGCAATCGTGATCTCTCAATTTCAGCAACCCCCACCCACACCTGCATTTCATAGACAGCAACAGAGACAAGATGTCAACCAACGCCAACCAGGAGTTCAACAACGCTGACACCGTCACTGACGACATTCCTCAGGGCGGCGACACGGTTGACAACTCTTTCACCACCTCGGGCAAAACAGCAGTTCCCGTCATCGCGGACGAGACGCCTGTCGAGCAGCCCAACGACGCACGGAACCCTGACTCCGACGCCGCTCTCGGTAAGTCCCTTGTCTCATCAGACTCGTTCAAGAAAGGTAAATGAGGGATGATCTGCGGAGGGCGATATCCGACCGCGAAAGGTGCTGACAAACATGTATGTCATTGCAGAGCAAGACGAAAATGAAGCCATCGACAACAGCAACATCCTGAAGGGCGGCCGCACTCGCGGTGCCACCAAGCCTGGAGCCACATACCAGGAGCCGGGCGATGAGGAGGGCCTTCCTGGCCCTGGGGACGGGACTTCGTCCACTCGTTGAGCGCGCAAATGTTGCTCTCGGGCCAGCCAGTGCGATCTCTGCGATGCCCCATTTGGAATTGAATCACGGTGTACTGCGCTTAAGTTGAAGTCAAACACTGAGCTTGTATTGGGCCCGTCTATTGTGGGATTGAGGTCCATTTTTGAGAATACCGTTTCAGCTAGGAACAGTGTTGCTAATAATATAAACAATACGTATATTGGCAATATGGACCCCCTCGCAATAATATCGTATTGTCAAGAGGCTATATTGTATTACCCAATATGAGCAGGACCCATATTGTATTGTATTACCAAGCACCCAATATATTGGCAGTGTGACAATACATCCAATATATTCCACGTGACCCCATCATTCAACTTTCTCAGCGAAAATCTCGTCACCTTGAAAATCTCGTATCCCAAACCATGACTTCAGGCACTCCAATGCTTCAATTACATCACTCCCAAGTCGATTTCGACGGTCTGTAATCGTTATCTTTGCCCCAGAGAAGAGTCGTTCGGGCTCCGCAGACATTGCAGGAATTGACAATATATCCACGGCCATCTTGCTCAGGCTCGGGTAGGTTTTCTGCTGCGTCTCCTCTAGCCACCATGCAAGGGCGCTCGTAAAACCATAAACCCGTTCAGACTTGCAATAACGCTCGTATTCGTCCGTGATGAGTGACGGCTGCAGGTGCTTGTTCCGCCAATTCAAGAACTCGTTCGTGGTCGCCGATGGGACCTCGCAGAGTGGAAGAGGTGATTCCACTGGTCTATATTCGTTCCACAGCGTCTCAAGCAACTTCTTCGACGACTCAACCCACTCCTTTTTCCAGTTCTCCTGGATGTAGTGCCATTTATGCGAAGGGTGGAGCACGATAGCTGCAACGCAGGCAGGTGATTCATCAGTAAGGCGATAATACTTGTCCAGCTTCGCCCAGCCCGAGTTATACATCGGTGCCATCACCGGATCGTCGACATTTGCCTCCTTGCCGGCTTCGAATTGTGCCAATACGAAGTCCATAGCCAGGAGGACATTGTCGAGTGTTGCAAACGATGACTCGAGAGCCTTAGTCGTCATCTTCAGCTTCTCTAAGAAGAACTTGATCTTCTCCAAGATGGTCCAGTCCTCTGAAGAGAGCTCGTCTCCAGCGCAATCTTCATCCATCCTCACAACGCAATCCGGCGGTCTTTACCTTCATATTCCTTGCCAACTGAGCTAGTTTATTAGTCTCATGTTCTATAAAGTCTAGGACAGTGCTCGGAGCGGCCAGAGGAGTTCCCAGAGGACCAACCCGTACAGTTTTGGTTCCTCAAAAATCATGAAGATGCGTTGATTTTCTGAGTTTGAAGTCTGAATTCGTGCTAATCCGGATATAGTAATTGACCCCTGCAGCGAGACCTCAGTCTTGCAGGGGAGTGCAGAATTCCAAGTTTCGTTCTTTGACAAGCTACGCCTCAATATGGATATTTCTCCACTCTTCCAACGCAATTTGAGAAAGTGATTTATTTCTTGACAAGGGTCTGTGTTAGGAATTGGTTATTGTATACTGTAGAGAAAGGCGCGCAACAGGGTTTGAGTCCCTGCGGTTGACTGCAGCGGAATGTCGGATGCTTTGCCCCGTCAAGTTAGTTAGTCCGAACTTCGAGGCCTCGTCTCCGGATCCTTGGGAACACAGACACGATGCTCTGCCGAGCCAGGCAGCCACAGAAAACGGAGACGTGTCCATTGGCTGAGCCTTAGCAGCGTATTTGCACGCAGATCAGCCCCGCATTTGTATTGTGGCTTCGCACACGTGTCATGGTGGGACCGCCGTGACTCACAGTCCCTTCAACTCCCAAATTGTCCAACCTCCCTAAGGTCCCTAACCTTTCCCCTTAAAGGGCCAAATTGCCCAACACCCTTTACTATATCGCCGCATTCCCCTAACGCTCCCAAATTGCGCAGCCTCCCTTAAGCTCCTAAACTGCCCCTTCTTCGGTTCGCTGTGGATCATCATACTGCATGTGCGATGGCAGCTGATTCCCCGTCCGGCTCAACCTCCGCCGATGGCGTCACATGGCTCTTCGACCGCATCCGATCAAGCGCCCGCCGTCCAAGAGGGCTGTTAGAAGCGTGGGAGGGAGCACAAGCAGAAACGAGTCCCAAAGCGAAGATCTTTTTGCAGCAAGGAATGGTCGTCTGGTGTGCATACTACCTCAGCAAATCCGGCGCTCAACAATCATCGAGTTTCGCTGGACAGGCTAGGGATGGGCACGTGTTTAATACACATGTGTATTAAACTGCTTTTTATTATAATGAAGCAGCTTTTTATTCCGAATAAAAAGCGCGCTTTTTATTGCAATATAACTACCCATATATGAAGCTGCCCAAGGGTCATATAATACAAATAACCAAGCCAAATTAGGTCAATTCTTTCCCCGTTCCTTCGCTCTCTGACCCATCTTGGACCTCAAATTTGTCCACAATTGTCTCTTCTCCGTCAGAGGCAGGTTGGTGAATGAACTCGCCGATAACAGCGTCAACTTCCAGACTTGATGCGCAATGGATTTCCATATACGTATCTTCGAGAGTAAGCCAACCGTCTTCTGTCAAATCTTCCCAGCTAACCACCGTAGAATCAACCTCATTGCGATGATCAAGAGGTTGATTCTGAGACTGCGTTATCCTCTCTAGCACCCGTTCGTTCATGTAGATGAACGCCAACTTGTCAGCGTTGGCTGGTATGAGCCTGTTGCGTGCCTTGCTGTGGAGGAAGTTAACCGCCGAGAATGATCTCTCTGAGGGAACTGAATTGGCTATGGTTCCAAAGATTCGGACAGCAAGTGTAGCCAGCTTGCTGCCCTGGTTATCAAGAAGCATCCAAGCATCTAATGGCGTCCATTCTTTTGAATAGACTAAGCCCCCTGCAGCAAACTGGCCGCCCGATTGTGCTCGGAAGTGGTTAAATTCTCGAACAATATAAAGGTAGTCAGCAGAATTGACTGCTGACTTAAAGAACTAAAGCACTTTCATCATCAGCTGTTCTTCAAGCTTAGTCCCGACTGTGTCAGGCCTTAATGCAAATCCTGCATAATGAATATCATATGTCTGTTTGTCCATCCGGTTTAACCATACGGAATACAGCTCGCTGAAATTCACGTCTTTATGTTGCTGAGAATCGTCAAGTGCTTTCCATTCTGCTTTAATCTCCAGCCAACGAGGAATCACATGGCCGATGTGATCCCGATCGGCTTCTGAGGCATGCTGACGACTGCTGACAGGCTTAATTATAGCCAAAACAGTCTCTAGGCGTATCTAGAAGTGAGGGTTATTGACAGACTCCAGCACCCTCGGAAGAAGCTCGAGAGACCCGGAGGCTAGCTCTGCCCTCACGTTAGGACGGCGAGCGTATGTTTGGAGAGGCTCTTTACAGCGTAAAACTGACCGCAAAGCATTGAACTGGCTGCCCCAGCGTGTGATTACACTAAAGCGAGCGGTTAGTTATAGCTAGGAGTCAGAAAAACTTAAAGACCCACGCGGATAAAAACGCCTTATGGCGGCCCCAAGCTGCCTTTTGTGCCTCTCTCAATCGAGCCAACTGCAGTTTCGACTTCTTGAAGAAGGTGACAATTAATGTAGTGCTTTTAAATGTCTCCTCAAAGAACGGCAGCTCTAGGATGTCCTTGACGAGTAGCTGTAACCCATGTGAATCGCAGAGGGAAAAGAAGTAATGCTGGAATTCCTTTCTTGCAGCCAAATGCACATGAGCTTTCCTTATCACGCTATCTGTATTTGTGCAAAACGAGTTAATTTGCAAGAAGTTACCCTTGCAAATTATCTCCAGCTCAGGATACAAAAGATTGATGTAGTGCTCAGCCGTGTGTTGAATCTGTCCTGTATCAAACGTCTTCTAATAGAAGGCCGGACCATTTGCCACCTGTATCGAGATATTGATAATTCGATGACTTGTGATATTGTCTGAGGCGTCAAAGATCACGTTGATACGTTTTGTCTGGTTGAGGATATCTTGGACTTGGTTGTGGTACTTAGAATAAGTCGGGGCTAGCAGCCGCTGTACTTGGCGACGAGACGGTGGTTGCTAGGCAGTATTTAGCTTGCTTAACAGAATCCGCATTCGTTTGGACTCGAAGAGGTTAAATGGACGGCCATTAGCAAAAATTGCTCTAGCGGCAAGCTTATCAAGCATCTGCTTAAAGGTCTTGTCCACCACAGGAAAGTGTTGAGTTAGTTGAGACTGCTGAGACTGTTGCTGCCCTCTGTAATTGGGGCAATGGCGAAGTAAGTGCTTCTTCTGACGAGTAGTGCCCTTGGTTATCTCGTGGCCGTAGTGCTTGCACTTCACTCGTGAGTTCTTGAACCCCGAGCTAGCGTCTGAGGCAATCGTGATAAATTCTCGGTGGACCTGGTGGTCGGCTGGCCTTCCAGAGGTTCTAGGCATTGTAGAAGAAGCACGAAGGGTCTGAAGGTAGTGGGGAGTCGGATTGGGAAGTTTCAGGGGGATACCACGACAGGCTGTTGAAGGCGGTGGAGAAAGGAGGTCGGAACAGGGATTATATTGATCCGACACACTAAGCCTGTTTTGGAAGGCGCTAAACCTAATAGAGAAGGGAAATAATGCATATAAAACGCGCCTGCTTTAAATATTTAATGCAAAAAGCGCATTTTATTTAATGATGCAGCATTAAATCCATCCCTAGAAGGGACGTCTGGGAATGACATCGCCACCGACGCTACGGAAGCATCGGCTCCCGAAAGAGGAACTCTTTTGATTGCGTCCGAGAGAGACGGTGGGAACAACCGAATAGTGTCGTCAAGTGAGGCATTTACCAAGACATATTCGCGATTACTGCTTTGCGTTTGAAAGTTCAGATGACTTGGGCCATATTGTTCAGCGGCTTCGTTCGGGTTCGTGCTTTTTGCGGGTGTTTCTCTGGCATTATCTGTATCATCTGCTCTTGGTTAGGATAATGCCCACGAGCAAGTGGCGGGTTGATGAAAAGGAGTTTTACCTGAGGTGCGTTGTCTCTTTCTCGACGGCTGCAGCCAAGATGTAACCTTCGCCTCGACATCAGGTGGAATCCCTGCACCTAACTTTTGAGCAATTGAGACCAGTGTTTCTGATGGCTCTTCCTCCAGGTCGTCGATCTTTCGGCGTAGGTCTGCCTGTCGGAGCCACAAATCAACACTCGTTCCTTCGAAACGGTCCGAGAACAGATAATGCCCACCAGACTATCCAGCAATCAATTTAACAAAGGCAGGATCTCTGCCCGTCAAGACAGCTCTCTTACACCAAATATTGAGGCTGTTCCATAGCCAGAATGCATTGAGAGAACTACTTTCCTTCTTCGAGCCGCCTGTGCGGAACAAGCAGAGGCAAAGATATGCTTGTTTCACATGCAGTCAGTGCCGGGTCCAAAAAGGCGGGATGCAGCGGCATACGTAATCTTGTTCCTGTGGGAGCAGGTGGCAGGGTGGGATTGGGTGATGTGATGTTTCCATTCTGGGGCTGTTTGATCGACCAAGGAGATGGCATGGTTAGGGGTCGCGACAAAAGCGGCAATAGCTGGGCTGCTGAGCGAGCTCTCGGGCTCTGTGGGCAGAGTACTTGACTTCGTTACGAACAAGGTGATCACTATAAGCGAACGCCGAGCTCGGTAGAGGTCATGATCCACAGCTCCAAACCACCGTACACGACGACCAGCGATGGGCATGTGCATACCCGTGGTTCTGACCTCCGGTAGCCCACTACGCCACCAATGTGACGCACCCGCCGATTAGCCGCAGCGCTTCTTGGTGCAACCATATTTGTCATGGTCACGGGCGGTAGTTCTCGGCAGGTGGACGTCGAGCAGTCAGGGTGATCAGGTAGATCTTCTATTTACTCTATTCTCAGTAGGCACAGGGTCTGTTGACAAGACGTAGCTCGAAGAGCCACCAATTACGAGCAAGGATACATCTTTTGTAGAATGAAAAGCGACAACGTATTTGAAGTAGTAAGAAAGAAGACCGAATGAGGTGCACAAGGCGATGGTGTCGAATTCTAACTCAAAAATACTGAAACGCGCCTTGGGCGGGCCCCGTAGCAAGCTTGTCTGCTCGTTCGCCATTCTTAAAAAACGGCGAGATGGGCCAGAGGGACATCGTGCCACGCACAGCAGCTGACCTCGAGGAGAACACTTTGCGGCATTCTAAATCCCAACGCTGACCCCGTGGTCCCCAAAATCATCCTTGATCGCACCAACAACCACCCACACCTCCTCATACTCCTGCAGCACGTTCCTAAAGGGATCCGACCTACAGCGCATATGCATGTCACTGCCCGGGTCTCATCTCTAAAAGGTCCAGTTGGTGCTACATTCCTCCACTGTCCCGCTTGGGTGCCCAGCAGGGGCATGGACAAAAGCATCGGTGTGGCAGTTGGGGGAACCGTTCAACCCTTGGCTGTCTGCATGAGGAGCGCCTGCATTAGCTCGGTCGCCTTAAAAACTCTGCATCGAATCGCAGACGGGGCTCAGCAGGGATTCAGATCAACAATCTAGCATGGAGCCCCAACCGAGCAGTCAGGCAGTCAGGATCTGGACTCTCAGGTGTGCAGCCGCGGTTGCCACGTCTGTGCCTTTTCGACGTCGTTGGACATTGGACTCAAGGGATCGGAAGCGTGGATCGCATTGGGTGATCCTGATAACGACCTTTTTCGTAGTCCTAACTTTGTTCCGTGTGCTTGTCGTTTTCACATCCCCATCACCACTGCACGAGTTGGTTGCTACTTTGGTGTCTGCCAAAGGCGTGCCTGTGTCGCGTACTCAAGCTCCCACATAAGCATTTGTTGAGTACCAAATGTATTCTCGATATTCAACACATGCGTTGAGCCTTTTCGATGATCATGTCACTCGCCGAGCAAATACAACATAACAAGAAGGTGAGTAGGTTTTGTTATATTCGATTGACAAATGCCCAATAATCTAGCGGGATCAGCCGGGAGTTAGCGCAAGAGGATAGAAAAAGTCAGGGGGCTTAAGGCTTTAAGGGCTTTCGAGGGGTGGGCAGTTTGGGAGCTTAGGGGAAAGTTCGAAAGAAAGGTTGAGAGCTTATTAGGGGATCAGAGGGCTAGAGCCTTGGGGGAAAGTCAGGGGGCTATCGAGGAGGTGGGGCAGTTTGGAAGTTTAGGGGAGAGTTGGAAAGTTTGGGAGCTTAACACGTGTGCGGCGCTGCGGTGGGGCTGATCTAAGCCACTTTCTGTGGCTGCCCCCATAGTGACAAAAAAGTCTTGGAGCATGACAGTAAAGATTCGTACTGGTTGCTGAGTAATCACAGGGGGTCTCAAATCATCAGGATCGTTTAGCGTACACTACCTGTATGCTTCCGACCTAGCTGTAGGCTTCCGACCTAGTGCAAAACGGAGCAGAGTGATGAGCCAGGGTAAACGGGATTCAATGGGTAGTCTGAGAGCACAAGGGGAAAGTTGGGGGAGCTTAATTGGCCGAGCGCAGTTAAGGACAGTTTGGGGACTTACTGGGAGGGAGAGTTTGGGAGCTTAAGGCTCAAGGGGCCGGAAAACAGGGATCTCTGCGCAATGCTTGTAGGCCGAACCACATTGGGCCAGTCGTTCTGGGTGATGCCATTAGCCCCCCTATTGCCTGCTCGGCCGTAGCCATCTCGGGAACGGTGTGGCTGCGATCTGCTGGCTTCTGACGGCGACGGCGACGAATCGGAGGTCTTCTCGGGGCTGGTAGGGTTTGTGTGCTCGACAAATAACTCGCAATGGGGACTGTATACCCACAAGTGGAAGGCGTGCTAGAATATGTATTCTCCTTCCTTCAAACCTGTTTGTAGTTTCTGGACGTCCCCGCGATGTCTGTGCGAGCATCACCTTGTGGTGTGTGGTCTTTACGCCGCGTATTGGCGCGCCGCAATCCGCTGCATCATCCCCATCATCCAAGGGATCAGGGGACCAGGCCCTCGTTTGAAACTGTGATCTTCGGCGCCATGCATACCATCAGTGAGTCTTCTCGAGCCTTCTCGGCAGGGGTAGAGCGTGACATCAGCTGCGTGGATGATATTCACCACTCGCCTCATTAGTGCCCACATCTTACGAAACTTGTATCGAGAATGGTTGAGATCCGAAGCTGCTCGCGGTTCTGAGTTTGTGATAAATGCCCCCTGCCACACGTCAGTCCAGACAGGGATCAGGGGAGCGGGTGTTGTTGTATCAGGTGCTTGACGCGTGACGGTCCGCGCTAGGTTGAAAGCGTACAGGTGATTTGCGCCGTAAAGCCTCCCCACGGTTTGGGGTTAGTGCCAAAGCGGTCTATGTTCTACTGTAAATAGTAGAAGACAGCAACATGGACCAGTAAAAGACAGCCTCATGTTTTGCGCTATGGCGCCCTAACACAGAATTAAATTGCCTCTCGTTGACAAATCCTCCATCTTCAGCTACTGGCTTTGAACGCCGATGTTGGGAGAAACCATGACAAAGGAGATAGGCGTGGAAGATGACACGAGGAATTGAAAGACTGCTAGCACTGTTGAGGCCGGAAGGAGCTGACAACGGCCATACCCCCCCGCCACGTACCTTATCAATGCAGTGGACACGTCTATGAGGCAGTGAGATCCTTCGCTTGTATATGTGACTTTTATGGTACAGACGTACATAACGCCCTCTTCAGTACGAGTGCACAGGATGGTTGGGGCCCCTGTTGATGATGGGCGCTTCCAACCATCCTGTTGGTACGGCCCTGATGCCGTAGGTCAGGGGATCTTTGCACGTGCGAATAGGGGCGAGCAAAGGGAACCACCGTACTATTCTGGGTACGGGTTCGATTCTTGCTACGGAAGGAAGAAAGAAGCTATCGTCGCCGTGGGCGCCGAAGCACTTGGTGTAGTAGCCAGCCCTTCTGCTGACTAAGCCAGACCGGCCCTTCTGATTGGCCACAGCCGGGCCGGGCGTGCGGTCCCTTCAACGGTCACCAAACCCACACATCCAATATTGTCGAGAGGCCAGGCTGTCTTGTGAAACTGGTGCCTCCTATTCCTGCATACTTCCGCGGTTGGGTATCAGGAGGCAATCGCTGTTCAGCCAGCAACCGCATGCACATGCAGCCAGCAACGCCGGCCACCGTGGGATGAACGATTCATTTCTACCTGGTTGGTCCCTACAGACTCGTCAATAGTTTGTACATGAGTGTGCAGGAAGGGTTGCTGTGATCTTGCTTTTCTTGTTCTCTTGGATTGAGAATATGTAGGGGGGTTACAATACATAACAGCAAAAGGTAGGGATACCTCTTGACGATGGGTGCGTCCGACCCTCCAATATCGCCGAGAGACCAGGCCCTTGTGCTTTCTGCTCCTGCATCCTCCGGCATCAGTAGCGCTTCTTGGTTCCGCGGGGGTTGGCGATCAGGAGTTGGCCTTGTTTAGCCAGCAATCGCGTTCGCGTCGGTGGGTCCCCTCCAGCCTCGTCGCCGGAGTACAGCGAGACATCTGCTGCGTGAATCGTTCTCATCACCCGCCTTATTGGTGCTCACATCCCGCTAAACCTGCATCAACGATGGTTGTCTGCATACACGCGCAGTCAGGAACGAGCTGGCCAATGTGGGATGATCTCGATTCCATCTGGGCAGCCTGGTTGGCTCCCCAAACTCCCCGCGGGAAGGGGGGGGGGATTGCCTGTGTTGTTTTCTATTTGTTGTATATACGTGATGGAAACCCCATCGTTTCTATCTCTGGTTGAATCTCTTTTCAAAGAAGCACTCAAATTTACGCCGAGGCCCAATTGCTTCCAGTTCTATCGTCCAGCTCTACCAAGTATGCCCGAATGGTCCGTGAGTTATGAGGCCAGGAAGCTCACAGAGTAGCCCTGTTAGCTCAATAGAAGCTCCAATTTCCCCATGGAACAGACATCTTTCTCCAGACAAGACCACCTCTTTCTTCCTCATCCGCCCTTCTTAGACCACGGTCCACTTTCAACGACAGGCGAATTCAGCCAGCCGGGGTCAACGGCGTCTCCAGCGTCCCTCTATCCCGATTCTGTAAATTCTCACGGACACCAAGACGGCGTTGAATCATTTAGGACAGATCTCCTACACTTCAGCTTCGAAAATAATACTTACTTCACCTCCCCACCACCCTTTTCAGCTACCGAGTTCGACCAGCTCATAGAGTCAATGCCTGAGCTCAACATGGACCAAGGTAGCATCAGGGTTGCCTCGGATGATCCGGATTGCTTAGACGGAACAAATCAATCCGAGAAATCGTCCATTGAAGAGGCGTCCGCGTCTGCTCCAAATGCGCCGGCGAAAAAATTGAAGCGGAGAATTGGGCGTCCCCCCCAAACACCGATGCGAATCAGCTGATGCACACAATAATCCTGATCGTACCAAGCGTGCCGGGAAGAGACGTCGTACTGATCCGAACTTGGAGGATCCGGACAAACGTGTCCAGAATGGGGATATCACAGCAAACCAAGAGCTGAAGGCAGAGTCAGCTATGCCAGAGCTGCCTTTCCGGCCAGAGGACATCGAAAAGCTGCTGAGCCCAGTTGACGACTCCCCGCTGAATGGAGATTTCCTCGACATTATTGTGCAGTATTTTGCTGCCTGCAACACACACATCACCGCCATATCTGGCAATGCTTGGGTTGCTGAGCCAGTCGAAAATACACTGCCATGCGACGAAACATCGATATTTATCCTTTTAGCCAACATCAACAGCCACTCAATTCCTATGGTAATTCACGTGGCGCGACGCAACGCCATCACGGTAGGCCAACAATGCAAGGAGGATCAACAAAAGCTTCAGCAACTGGCTTCCTGCTTTGTCAACGATCGTATGCAAGAGCCGTTCAACAGTTGGAATGAAGGTTGGACAATGCAGCACGACACAAACCCACAACATTTTGACGCTCGTAATAGTGACTTGCACTATCTCTGGGTCGTCATGAACATCACTGTGGGCAAAGCGCCCCCTTCGTTTGATCACCAGCTCTTGCGATCGTACCTCTATGCCATATGCGTGACCATCAATCACCTCGCTAGTGCTGCTGCAGCGCTTGGCAGCGGTAGCCCTGGAGCTAAAAGTGCAGCCAGTCGAAACGGCGACACATTGAAAACGCTCTGGGATCTGATCTCTTCGACAGATATGATCCAAAACTACCAAGACCATGCCCTATCCGAGTTTTTCGAGAGGATTGAGAACGGTGTCGACCCCGCTGGCTTTGCCAATAATGACTTTCGCAATATGTTTCTTCGCGAGATGGCAGATTCCTACAAGGCTACTCGTGCCTCTGAGTTAGAACGGGTACAAGCGCATGCAAACCACCTTGTGATTCTGACTGATGTTTTCCGTTATTCAAGTAGGATGAGCCTGGAAGACTAAAACGAATTGGACAACGAAGAGGCTACTCTGCGGAGAATTCAACAGGATATTACATTCTTAAAAAAGCCCCCCTCGAACTGGCAAGACGAGGTGGCACAGGCGCTGAGAAACATTGCGGAGGAGAGGTGGAAATCCATCAAATATTGCTGGCTTCGAGAAGCACTGAGGCTGATCAACGTACACAGTACTGCGAAACGTGTGAAGGAACTAAGAGAACAGGTCAAGAAGGCACCACTGCAGGCAGTGAAGCAAATCGAAGGGTCAAATAGTGCTTGAAATTCGAGCACTCGCTGAGAACAAGCTTCATGGGTATTTTGTATGTATTGTTCGGACTGCTGCAGCTGTTGTTGACGTTTCTTGTTTCTATTCATTTGTTAATGACTGGGTGTTTATCGTCGGAAAGCAGGTCTTGTTGTCCATCCTCGTTATATTCTTCCAGCGCAAAATCAATCCTATAACGGAAGAATACACAGTAAAGACTGCTGCTGAAGCCTTGCCGGAACAGAATCTGTTGACGGAATCCAACAGCCCACTACCGGAAGCGTCGAGTATGCTTCCTCCGTAGTGACCGTGCCGCCTGAGGGTTATGGCCCTGCTTGAAGCTATACAGACTGGTTCCGTTACGGTGATGGTCACGGCGGCAGAGGTGAGATTGTCAGGCGAACTGATTGCTATGGCCATCACCTTCATGGCCAAGGAAAGGCCCGTATGGCGTTGAGAGATCTCGGGAACCCCCAGGATCAACTTCACGGGCTTCCCTTCATCGTCCCTGCAGAAGCAAGCAATACCATACAGGGGGAGTTGGTTCCTAGCTGTCCAGCCATCAAAGGAGATGTGGACAAGACCCTGCCGGCTTTCCAGGTAGGTGGTGATAGTGGCAGAATGTTTCTCGAACTCGGAGATGATCTTGCTGCGAATAGCGTCGCCAGACAGGTGTGCGTTCTGTATGGCCACAGCTGGGTTCAGGTATTCAAAGATCTGGCGCAACATGGGGTTCTCCGCCTCGGTAAATGGCTTATTGCCCGATACAATATAATGTACAAGGAGTCGCCTGAACTCGCTTCTGTTAAAGGACTTGATAAACACGTTGGCGATTGCTTGGTCACGTGGCTGGGAGACGTCCAATTTGAAGGCGTCTACAATCGATCTCTGTGTAGGCCGTGGTGGTTGGCTAGATCTGCGCTTCTCCATCACGCCCTTGGGCTGGCTGGCAGGAGCGGTGACCTGGTGGGCTTTGTAGAGGTGGTCCATCATGTTTGCTGTGCCTTTTTCCTTGTACGCAGCTGGCTTGTGGCTTCTCTTTTGCACACAGAGTTTGCAAAGCCAGTGGCGGTCTCTGCCATCTTTCTCGATGTCATAGCCGTAGGCCCAGACCCAAGCCTTCAGATCGCGTGTGCGCTCGCTGTGGGTCCAGCCAGCCCAGCGAGCTGTTTCAAAGAGACCATCTAAGGCCTGGACGTCGTCGGGAGGAGGTGGAACGAGGGGATGATCGATAGGAAAATCAACGGGAGATACGTTGTCATCCATAATCTAGGCCTGTAGGCATTGCTTGGTGTCACAGGACGAGGGAGATCAAAGGGTTATTAATCGGCTATATTTGAGCCTATATAGCTGACTCAGGGGATCAAGGGGCTCAAAAAGCATAAAAAATGGGTAGACGGCAATGAAGGCAACGTAAAGGCAATGTTGCCCATCTGAGATTGCGTTGCGTTGCCTTGCCTTAGTCATCGCGGTTCCCCCATTGCGTTGCGTTGCCGCAATATATTGCTAAACAGTTGCCTACATTGCGTTGCTCGGAGCCCTGAGAACAATATGTCCCATCTGAAAGATCACACAAGCTGTTGTATAAAGCTCTACGCCGAAGGGCAATATGAGAAAGCACAGCAAGTCTTGCAAGAGAGCTTCAAAACCCTAGAACCAGAGCTCCTCGTCGGACCAGCCGCTCGGCCAAGGGTAAAGAGCACAGGTGCAATGAATGTCACGGCAAAAGCTACTCGAGGCCAGAACATATAAGGAGGCATTACAATGAGTGAGCGAAACCTACCATGCAAAATTGGAATCTAGACATCATCCTGACGCCTTCGAACAACAGCTTGACGGCGCCATGGCGTTGACTGACGCCGATTATCAAGAATGGAGACGGCAAGGGCCAGTTGGCAAGCTTCACAACCTCGTCGTCGATATCCGCAACGTTCAGGTATTATCTCGTGGCCTTTATCGGCTTCAACTGGACGAGATCGATCGGTCGGCTGCAACAAGTCGAAAGCGACGGCCATTACGCGTAATTAGTGATAATAACACGCGTTGGCTATCCCAATTATATATGATCAGACGCGCGCTGTGGTTGAAGACGACGATTAGGATGCTCCTTATCGTCGCTCGAGAGGACTGGGATCGCGAGAATGCTTCAAAGCGAACGGGCCGGGTATCTGCAACGAAGCTTCAGAAGCTTCCACGATATCTCAGGGAAGAGAACCACCTCTCTGATGAGGATTGGGACGCTCTCCAGCACCTTGAGGGCATTCTGACGATTTTCGAGACCGTTGTCAAGACCCTCGAGGGCGATGGCAAGGCCCGCATCCGCAAAGACCGGTCCGGATCTTATGGCAACGTGTGGGATGTGGTCCTCGGCTTCGAGCTTCTATTGAGCAAGCTTGAGGAGTATAAGCAGCTTGCTGAAAGCTTCCCTAACCCCGAGCACTTCAGAGTTGGGATTAACCTTGCTTGGCAGAAGCTTGATGAGTATTATCAACGGCTTGACGAGACTCCGATATACTATACAGCTCTGGCGCTTCATCCTGCTTATCGATGGGACTGGTTTGACGAGATGTGGCACGAGAAGCCGGCTTGGGTTGCCAAGGCGAAGGCGCTGGTCCTTGAAGTATGGGCAACTGACTATGCCCATCTCGATATTAGGACTATTAGCTGTGGGAGTAGCAGAAGCGACGACGAGCCCGTCGCCAAAAGGCCACGCTTCCATAATCCGTTTGATAACGCTGAACGGGTCGCGAAGCCGTCGCGCCCGGCGGCAGTGATCGGCGACGAGTATACGGCTTGGCAGCTTGATCGAGAGGTGGGCGACGGCGAGGTGCGTGATCCGTTAGCTTACTGGTTTGAACGGCAGGAGCGATATCCTCGTCTGTCGCAAATGGCGATGGACTTCATAACTATTCAACCCATGTCAGCTGAGTGCGAGAGGGCATTCTCGGCCGCAGGGCAAATGGTGACACCCACACGCAATCGGCTTGAAGCTGTAACTATCGCGATGTGCCAGGTTCTGCGGTCTTGGTATCGAGCTGGCATTATTCAGGGCCAAGGGAGCGACAGCGAGGTCGCGAAGGCGTTGCAGAGCGACAAGGACGACGAGACAAGCAGCTATATTTGGCAGCGGAGCGACGACGAGGTCTGTTCTGAAGCCTCAGAGGCCGAAGATATCGAGTATTCCACGTCAAGCTCGGATTCAGAGTAGCCGGGCGCCAGCGGGATTGGGAATAGCTTCGCTTGCTTATATAATAATCCACAAATACACCCATGTGTACACCCACTGGCAATATAGCAAAGTGGGTGTACACCAACTTGCAAATAGCTTCATTAGTAATCCACCCATCCACCAAGGCCACTATAGTGGGTGGGTGGAGAGACGCCGAACCCTGCGCGTGGTAGGATTGAGTGTATCGCGAATGCTTCTGTCGACTTGAACCAATCCTGAATCCAATGAGCCTTGTCGACAGAAGAAAAGTCAGCCATGATGCGCAGAGGCCGGAAGTGCTGCAGAGCAAGTATACGACAGGATTCCCGACAGTCCAAAAGATCGGGAACCGCTCAAGGCAGGTGTTGCTCAACATGCTGTTGGGTCTGTATTATGTAATCATAACGGCTCCGGACCTCTAGATCCTGCACAACTGTACGAGCTTATAGGTCCAGGTAGGAGAGTATTGCATATGATGTAATGCAACCAATGTGGAAGTAGGAATAGCCGTCTTGTTCAGACTGTACGCGTACCCACCCAGACGAAAATTGTGGATCGACTCGTAGCAGCAATTAACCTCCCTGCAACCAGCCTGAACCTCACGGGTTACTCATGTTACCGCAGCCATAGTATGCAAATTTATACATCTACCTTTGAGAACAAATGAATACATTTGGGATGATAAAAAAGAGGCCGCTGTTATCTGATCAAGGATTTGCCTCACCTCGTTTCTCGCTCATCAAACCGTCCTTAGAGAAACCGCCAGGCGGCCTATACAGCCCCGGGGGATGACTTCCCGACCAACTGTCATTCAGATTTTCCTCGGTATCAACCACAGAAGTGTCTGTTAACGAGGGCAGCGTGTCGACAGTATGCTCACTCCTGACATGCCCCTGCCACCGCTTGCGACGTCGTCCCCGTTCTTCCTCCTCCGAATCAGAGCAATCGCAATGCTCAGCGTCGACCCCACCCCATGGGTGTACTCTTACTCGTCTTGTCTTCTGCGGTGGCCACTCCCATCCACTATCATCCTCCTCCTCGTCGTTAGCTGACGTCTGGGAACGAGATCGCTTCCTGCTGCTCGGACTCTCGCTCGCCTTCCTTGAACCACCGCCACTATAGAGGTCTCGCAGAGCCGTTTCAGACAACCATTCCCTCTGCACCTCATGCCGGTTTCCAGCCCGTAGTCTGGCGACATACTTCTCCGTCGGACTAAATGCTATGAATGGCTTTAAGAGCATAAAGACAGCCTGCGCGAATTTTGCAAAGATATATTGCTTTGCAACACACTCAAAAGCATTTCTCTGGATTAGCCTGTTGTGCCATTTGGCGGCGAACTCCCGGCTTCCTGGTGTTGGCGCCGTGAGAACGTGCGCTACGTATTGACCTCCTCGCTTAGGAACAAAGGCGAACATATGTGCGTCCCACATGTTGTGTAAATCCGCTCGTATAGTCATCTTATTGCGTGTATTGTGAATGAAGCGCATAGTATGCTGCTCATCCTCGTAGCGTTTCATGTTGTTAACTTGAAACCATGTAATGTTGGCAGAAGGAACTATGTGCGCTCTGGTGATTGAATAGTCATAGTTGGAGAGGACGCATCGCGAGAAATTGGGACGCGGGACAGCAAATGCTGCAATGGGAAGTACGGGGGGCGGGTGAGGAGGTGCTGTCGCATCATCAGGAGGAGCGGCTGCGTCGGCATCGGGACGGTCGGCGTAGGGACGGTCGGCGTTGGGAGGAGCGGTCGTGTCTGCATCACCGTCGCCCCAACCCAGATTCAAGAAGTCGTCATGAGGGAATCGCCAGTCTTCGAAAGTCGGAACGATCGGATACACATAGCGGCCCTGTCTTTGTTCCACGTCGCCGTCGCCATCACCATCGCGCCGCTCGACAATGAGCCAGTAGCTGTCTTCTGTCAGAATTCCGTCTGGCGCAACTGGAACAGCCTGTTGCCCGTCCCGATCAGTTGCCAAGTATCCATGAAAAGCATTGTTGGCGATAATCTGGCAGGCTTGAAGTGCAGTGCGGTGATGGACGCCTGTAGCTAGTCCATTTCGGTCCAGCCGGGGTAGTTTGAGCAGAACGTCATCGAAGTCTGCGTAGGCCGGATGCCTAAAGGAGATCGTAGAGTATGGCGGGATGAAGCGAGAACTGAGGTCTTCGTGCACCCGCGGCTCCAGTGTGACGTCCATGGCGGCGGTAGCCGAGTTCACTAGTGGGTGGTATTTGACTGTAGCCAAGCGTGATGCGCCGAGTCGTTGATTGTCGTTTGGAGGTCAGACGGTTACTGAGTAGGTAGCAGGCAGCCGATATCCTGGCTGGCCTACCCAAGGTATTATTGCAGCCAAGCTGGAGGGGCGGATTGGTTGGCCGCCCCTATCTAATCAGCTGCCTGCCGGCGAGTTAGGAGTGCCAAGACGGAGACATGTCATGCATCCAAACTGGAGAACAAGGAACAATTAACAGTACACAAATTACCGGGACTAACTTCTCCACCTTCATCTGCAACCGCACCGCCATCACCGACTCAAACCGCCTGGCCAACGATGGGCTCCCAAGAACATCTTCCGGCAGCCGTGTTCGCGCCTTCTCCCCCCCCTCGCTACAAGCCCCGGGACGTCCGACTGTGACGCCGAGGGCAGCAAGCCGTCGGGGCGGAGACGAAAACCGCAGGCACCAGAGGGAGAACCATCTCCATCGTCGTCGTTCACATCCGCCGACCCACCCGTCACTCGACCGTGCAGCGACCTCGACACGGCGTTCGAACTCGTCAGGGCGGCCTGGCAGGGGAATCTGCCAGACGACTTGCTGTGTCTCGAGTGGCATGTCCTGACTATCTCACTTGCCCAGTTCTTCGACCTGTGTGAACGGCTAGAAAAGGAGGGATTGCTCAAGTACTTCGAAGACCTCCGCTACGATTACAACCCTGACCGTTCCGAACTCGTCCTGCGTCTCATGGAGTAAGGACCTCTCCCCAATCATAGCGTTGTTGAGCAGGACATGATGTGCTAAGCGAGTTTGGCACAGGACCGCCCTGCATGCATGCATGACGGAACGCATTCGCGACGCGATAAAATCACAGCTGCAAAAGCTCCCTCCCCAGCCTGACGGCGCGCAATCCGATTCCGCGCAGTCCGACACCGACGCTCCACTGTCCGACTACGACCCCGACGCCGTCTTGTCTCGACTTGCCTCTAAAATCAACACATATGGACACATGAAGATCAGGCTCCAGGCAGAGACGGGGCCGGCTAGGAGGTACGACATGTCGTAACATTTGAAAAGCCCAGACTTGCAAACAACCCTTATATCCTCCTAGTTCACTTTATCGCTGGAAGATTTCAGAACACAAGCGTCCTTCCCATGGTCCCAGAACGCCAACAGATCTCTAATTGGAATAAGATCAATTCGATGAAATTATACTGTACTTCTCCACAGCAGCCCCATTGTACAATACTGATGGCGACTGGTGCAAGGACAGAGTGCTCATTTCGGATTTTTAATTTCAGAAAACCCAGTTTATCATCAGTGTGGCTAACAATCAATCGAGTTCAATTTCGGCCCTCAAACTCGATTGATTGAACCTATCTCAGCTCGATTGAAGCTTGACTTGACTAATCAGCGACCTCGATTGACAACTTGTCAAGTACTTGATATACTATGCCTAATCAGGTAATTTGTATAGACCTCTTGGTGTAGAAATCCCGCGCAAGATCTTTGAAGTAATCCAATTCTTCTGTATTATCTTAGCTTCAACTGTGTTATCGCCGAGGCCGTTGCGCTTGTCAGTGATGAGCTTACTACCGTCAGAGAATACGCGCTCTGGCTTTGCGCTCATTGCTGGCGTGCTGAAGATGTTAAGAGCAAGTTTGCTGAGAATAGGCCATACGTGGCGTCGGTCTACCCACCATGCCAGAGGATTCTTAACGGTTATGTTATCCTTTGACGGCACCTGCTTTATCTAGATCTCCCACTCAGTCTCTACCTTCCTCCTCTTGCCACGGCGTGGTTGATCTGTTGTATGGCCCCAAGCATCGAATTTGTTATCGATTGTCGGCGAGGAAGAAGGAGAGGTCTCGGCTTGGTCGACGTGCTTAGTGGCCACCGTGACTGCGGCGAAGCGATTGTAATATACAGTAAGCTCCTTCTCTGCTGTCTTTATCCAATTCTCTTGCTTCCACCACTTCTCCCTAAAGTATTTGAATTGGTAGGCTGGGTGGAGGGCGATGGCCATGCGGTAGATAGGCGACTGGTCGGTAAGCTTGTAGTAGGTGTTGATCTTTGACCATGCAGCGAGCACACCGGCGGAGTAGTAGGGAGGAAGGGCATCCTCATTATCTGCATCCATGGCGTCAATCTCTTCTTTGACGCTCTCAAGCTTCGTAAGCAGGAAGCCCATGGCGTAGAGTACTTGCCACACCGAGCCTTGGCCACCCTCGTTGCCCTCGCTATCTGCACGGCTTTGTAGTCGCTTCATGAGTTGCTCGAAAGGCTGCAGGAGCTTATAGAAGAGCTCAAGCTTGTGCCAATCAGCCTCGGTGAGGAAGTTATTCTTGTGCTTGTCGTTTTTATCTGGAGGCTTTCACTGCGCCTGGTAGAGATTGATGGCAGGGCGACACTTAAGAGCACGCTCGATCATGTAATATGTCGCGTTCCATCGAATGCCACTGTCATTGAGGAGCATGCCGACGAAGAGATTGCCGTCGCTTGTCTTCGTGACGCGCATGCGAGCTCTTAACACCTCGCGACGCGTGTTGTTGCGATTAATGTAGATAACGAGGTTGTGCAGCTTGCCAATGACGCCTTTGAGGCTCCAGAGAGCTACACGCTGCTTCTCCGAAGCCTCAATAAGATTCTTCTCCTATGTGCTGATGCCTTTGCCAAATAAGAGAGCCTTAACGACGAGATTAATAATATGGTCGATACAGCGAATACGGTCTGCTTCTGGATCGATTGAGGAGAAGGAACGCTGTAATGCTTTGAGGCATTTGTCGTTATTACCAGCGTTATCCATAATGAAGGAGCCGAGCTTCTTGCCGATGCTGTATTGTAGAATTACTGGCTTTACTAGACCTGCGAGGTTGTCGCCGGTGTGACCGCTATAATGTTGTGGGAAGCCGAGGAGGAGTGTTTGAGGATGACCTTTGCCGTCGACGAAGTGTGCGCATATAGCGACGTATTCTCTGCGATTGTGAGCTTGCCATCCATCGATTGAGAGGTTGATGTTGCTGAGTGCAGACTGCACTAATTTGATGATGAATGGCAAGCGTGCTGCCATTGAATCCTTCACCTACTGCGAGAGCGTTGAGTGATGCGTTGGCAACAGGTGTGTGAGCGAAGGCTTGCCGTATGTGAGTAAATTAGTGGTTGCCTTGTCTGTGACTTCTCGGTAGCTGAGGCGTAGCTTGATGGCCCAGTCAATAAGCTTTTGCTTATATTCATCTTCATTAAATGGCATGACGAGCTGGAAGACTTCTGCGGCGTTGTTGGCGTTGATATTGTCGTCATTGATGGTTGAATTCGAAGGTCTTTTGATATTGTGGAACTCTATAAGATGCTGGATTGCAGCAGTCGTTGATTCTGCAGCAAATAGCTGACTGATATACTGCTTCTTGGTATGGCAATCGGCGCAGAGGAAGTACTTGTCATTACTATGCTCCAGCTCGGCTCTATATGAATAGATCCATGAGACCTTTACTCGTCTGCCCATGCTCCTCTTGTCCTGTATGCGATATTGTATACCCTTGAGAATCGTGCTATCGTGCCGCCGAAGCATGCCCTAATTAATTGGGAACGAGAGAGAGTGTGGAGGGCAGGTAGATTGATGGAGAGATTGCTCTACATCTGATGTTTGCTTGGTCGACAATAGCAGCTCGTTTGGGTCAGTAGATTGCCTTGAAGAAGACATTGTAGATAAGCTTTGAGTACTTGATGGCCGACTTGGGCCCCAGAACGCGTGTAGCGACATAATAACGCGTTGATTTGACGGGTTGTTGATAGACATTTGATGGAGAAAGAGTAGGGTTTTATTTCGCCCGGGGACATACCTCATGGGGCCATTGCGCTAAGCTGTTTACGTTTGCGATTTACGTTGATTCTGGTGGGTTTAGAGTTTGCGCAGCTTAGATAATTAGTTCTAAGCGATGTAATTGGCTAATTAGCGATATCAAGGGTATCTTCTCCTAGCCTTCCTAAATAAGTAATTATTGGCATCAAGTACTTGATAACTTGACACTCCTTTAACTTGATTGATTGATGACAACCCTTAAACTTGACTTGAGAACTTGACTTGACGAGAAGTCGAACTTGATTGAGAATTGTCAAGTTCGAGCTTGATTGTTAGCCACACTGAATGGGGAGATGTGAGCCACTGTTGTCGTTGAGTTCAGCGCCGCAAGTCCGCATCTTCTCAAGGGTGTTGATATGACCATGCTGCCCAGTATATGGCGCTGTTGCCCTCATTCTGCACACTGTCTCGGTAGAGGACTCCAGTCGCCAGGCCGTTCATGCGCCAATTTAGCCGGGCAAGGTACGCTTTCCCTGGTATATCACAGGCGCCGACAATCAGGATGATGATCTCGTCCGGGAGCTTTAGGAACGACGCCATTGAAAGAGTCTGATTAAATTTCTGTTGGACATTCGTTTTGAAGGAGGAGTTTCTTCGACATTTTGAGAAGAGATGGAGTTCGGGGTCAAGCGGGTAGCGTACCCGAAAAGCGACCCCGACCGACCCTATTCCACGGTCAGGTCAAGAGGGAGCATTCTAATACGCACTAGTCTAGTCCTTTGGTGCGCAAAGATGCTTTCAAGGTTCATTCAAATATGTCAGAAGGCAGATCATCACTCACGGTGTTTCTAGCAAGCGTGAGCAGATTTTGGTATGGTTTTAGTGAGGAGGTGTTGGCAACATAACGGGGACCGAGCTCAGAATAGTGAGTACATTTGGAGGGACGATTCTCATAATTGCTTTATGCGAATACTCGGATAAATCGGGAACCCTCAACGTAAATATCCAAAATAGGTGTGAGGAGTGCCTGGAACAAGGGCCTTACGTTGCTACGTGAAAAGTTCACCCATACAATAATATTGTATTGTCGGCTGGAACGTATATATCAAGAGCGATCAGGCCCTGGGGAGGGGGGTTACCTATGGGAAGGCAAACGCGGGAGCCAAGCAGATTCTAAACAGGCTGGTCTGTGGCCCATTTGCAGCAAGCCATTTCTTGCCTGTTGGCGATTTCCTCCCGAGTACCCCTCCGCCACAAATAAGATCTGCCGAGCCACGTAAGGGCCAGACGCACACCACCACGACTAAAAACATTAACTAAAAGATTTGGTGAAACCCGTTTCGCATTCGACTGTATAGTTTGTAGCACGGAGGAGCAGTATCAAATTGACTGAACTAAAGCCTTGTGCTGCGAAGTGGGGTTGAAGAGAGCGGTACGGCTATGTCACCAGTGCCGGCCCGCTGATCCCTTCGATTTCGAGAAGGAACCTACGTTTTTCCCCTTAGCTCTGAGACTAGACTCTGTTTTTGGCATCAGCCAAATCGACATCCCCCGCGGAAATGGTCTTTGGAAATCCCAACGATGATCATCAACCCTGGAGCGACTCTGGCACGGTGTTCCAGTTATTCCCAGTCCTAGCACCTGGAATCAGACGCCTGATCTGGGAGCGCGAATTACTCTGTCCATCTTCTCTTATTCGTAAATGGAAAGACAGGAAATTCAGCTTCGCATTCCGGTGGCCTGTTCCACCTGCGCTTCAGGTTTGCGGAGAGACCAGGCTCTGGTTCATCCAACGATCGCGCGAACGAAGCAAGAACTCTTCAGTTCGCAGTATTGTAGCAACGGGAGGGAGAAGAAGAGTACTTCTGCATTGATTGGACGACAGATACGGCATACATACACCGAGAGTGCAAGCGCTCTGGCTATAGCATCTGGGATGAGCTAGGACCTGCGTCAACGCCGGCTGAGGAACTCACTCCACCGTGGCGTAAACCTAAATCTGCGGTATCCATGCCTCAAGAGCATTACGCTAGAGATCAAGTGCCTTCGCTCGACACTCGAGGATACGTTGATGGGTCCCTGGGAATTACGAGCCATCGCGAGAATAGTCCTAGCCGAGCTCGGAATGGATAAGCAGCGTGATCCTCACTGGCAGGCATCGCAACACCAAGTCCTTCAGGTTACACGATTCACAGCTTCTCAAAACGAACCTCTATTGGACGTTTATTATGAAGAACACTGAACATACAATATAAGAAGCTAAGTAAAAAGGACTGATCCTTGGATTTTCCACTCATTATAATGTTTGATGGGCAATCTGGCAGCATGATATGAGTTCTCGAGGACGGCTTTAGAAAATGTTCATTGACAGGTAAGCAATTTGAGCTAGTTATAATCAAAATATGCTGCTTTCCAAACAATAAAGAAGGTCATGGAAATAGACTAGCAAAGGACTTCAAACTTCAAAGCACAACGTGGTAAATGACCGCTCACATCAGGTCCTCCCACACCACAAAATCAAGGCAGAAAGTGCTGCACAGGCCGAGTTAGATTGATGTGAGCGTCGTGGTTAACAGTGATGTGACCGTGCGTGTTACGGTAAGCATGGCCCATGACATGGTGGATGGAGGTGTCAGTTGAGTAGAAGAGCTGACCTGGGTCCTGTCGGTACTAAGAGGAGGGATGAGATTGGTTGAAGTATGGTTCGTTCGACCCATTGTTAAAGAGTGGATCAGTATGGCCCGTCGGAGCTAGTGACTGAGGCCCCCATCCTGACGCGGTGCTTGCGTCCATCAGCGGGCTTGTGGACAGGCAGCTTGTGGTGCCGTCTTGCTGACGTGGGGGGAGCATATCCCCCGTTCCATTCAAGATAGAGGCGAAACTGCATGTTGATGATCCCGCGCATTGCCTGCAGCGATGTCAGTATACACACCACGCCCGCCGATATCTATAGCATACCATATTATCCGAGCGCCCCCGTTGGGCGCACCTGGCGGGATCAGGAAGCTGGTGACCAAGGGGCCCGGGCAGGGGAGGGTGGGCTTAAACGCGTAGGAGATTGGCACAAAGGCTTCGTCCGCGAATTGCAGGAGGGCACGGCATTCATCTCCGAACGGAGACTCGTGTCTGTTGAGGCTATAATTAGCAAATGACCAACCAGCGTCGGAGGGGTTTCATTACACTGCCGAGACGTGAGAGGCACCAGCAACCAGCTGAAGGGATGGGTTGGATATGCACATGACGGGACGGTCCTCAAAGGCCCTTGCCGCTGTTGCCAGCAAGGCGCCGAGCGTGAGTGCAGCCTTCATGGCGCAGCCTTCTCTGCCACAACCTTCTTTTTTAAGAACTGGAACGGCGCGATGGATGAGAGATGCGCTTGCACCAACTCGCAAAGCAGAGCGAACTTCAGTGCTATTTATCTTGGTGCGTATTAAATACCAGGGACATTGCCGCACCAGCGATGGAGGGGGAAACGGAAGCCCATACCTGGATCACGGATACCTTCTTCAGCGGCTACTCACACGCCGCACGGATCGTGTCGCCGATTGGCCTAAGTGGAATCGAAACGCTGAAATTTGCAAACACGGAATCGTGGACACCCTCTCCCACACACGACACTGCACCACTGCACCACGCCGCAAGATACGGTGCCAGCAGGATCCAGTCGATCGGTCCCCGGCTACAGCACTTGGAAACCAGGTGCCATGGAAACCCATCCTCTGTGCGAAGGCGGCCTAGACCCTGCTTTCTGGGCGTCTTTCATACATGACATGGGGGGACAGGGTAACAGCCTCAGTGCACCAACTTTTGCGCCGGACATGCTGGAACCACAACTTTCTGAGCAGAAGCCCGGGAGCGCAGCTAATGATGATATGGGAGGTTAGTCAGCAAAATCCTCATGCACCCCAATACTGACTTTGGCAGCCTGCAAATTATGATCTGCTCAAGGCAGGACAGGATTGAGGCCAGTATTGCAGCGATACAGGCTGACCTGAGAGAGACGATGAGCTCCACGAGCCAGGTTCATGAGTTCTTGTTAAGTTTGGAATCTAGTATGGAAGCTTTGAAAGGTATGCTGGAAAAGTTACGCAGGAGTATGGATGTGTTTGCCAAAACCCTGTACCGCCTGCTCAGTGGTAATGCTGGGCCGAACGGCGAATCCGCTGCAGCAAACTCTGACTTTGCAACGAGGTGCGGTGAATTTTAATAATGTGTATTTGTACCTGCGGAGTTTCGTGGGCCTTGAGGCTTGGATGCTTGATTTTTAGTGGTCTGTATCGAAAGTAGATCTTTTTCAGGTCGTCACAAAGGCCCTGTTTGCTGGTTTCTTTTCTCTTCCTGTTTCAGTGCTTGAGTCGTGGCTTATTCTACCCCTTCTATCTGTTAGACTCATCTTGTTGCCGGTCGAGGGAGGCGATGTAGCGGCATGGTCAGAGTAGGAACTGGAACCAAGCGCTGGAATTCGAAGAAACCAAGCCTGTCTGGCGTGTCTGCGGCGAATCAACCCAGTCGAATTGTCTGTGGTCAACATGAAATTCTTTGATGGAACTAACACGTCAATTTTTTTGCTACTCAGAGTCAACGTGTAATAGGTCTTTTCTCGTTACCGAGCACTTTGAAGTCGAAATTTATCTCAAGGTAGGCTGAACGATCACGATGGAGTAGACCTCCAAAATATCTGTATCATGCTGAGAGCATATTGCTAGAAAGCCAAATGAATGATCAAGCGCAGCAGTAGGAACGAGATCAAGCAGTCCGAGAAATGAATTTTGGAGCAACCTCAGGGTTACCTATGCCAGCCCCATCTTTCGCTGTTCAGCACATATCTTCCAAGCACGGGGACCTAAAACTTAATGTAGACTTTGACTAGTTATCCTATTTGTCGTCCTCTTTGGCCTGTTCGTTCAAAATAGATCCCTGATGCACTGTACGAGAGCCTGGGTGGTGTCAGGATTCTGCTTTTCTTGGTGGAGACAATGAGTCGGAAATACCTGCGACAGCACCCGAAATAGAACCTCCGTGATCAGGCCTGGGAACGACTGTGGACGGTCTCATCGAAGGCTGCCCGATCTGTACTGGGGACGTTCGCCGGGGTTGTGAGCCAAGAGGCACGAAAAAGGCTTGCGACGGGCCTCCAGGGTAAGCAAAGCGGCCATCGAGCCGCAAAGGTTGGACCAGGTGCGTCGGCACTACCTCGATACTATAGCTTGTGGAGGCCAGCCGAAGTTGGATGTAGCCCGGGATGTGTCGTTCAGTAAAGAACTCTGAGGTGATGTGGGGCCACACCGTCGGTGTTCCTAGTCGCGGGAAGAACGTGAGGGAGAATCGGGGATATCGGACGGCATCGATCTCCTCTGCGACAGCATTCTGAGCGCCCGAAGGAAACCAAAAAGCTATGCAGCCTTCGAGAGACGTATGATTCTCGAAGCTGTACGTGATCGAATCAAAGTATGTTGTTAGACGGACGGCCATGTTCGGGACGGGCTGGCCGCAGATGTTCAAGACCCTGCAACAAATGGGGGCCATTTTTATTGACGGGACTCGAAATTAGGATGGAAGAAAGGGAAGCGGAGGCTACGGTTCTGGGCTTTATACGCAATCCAAGGTCGTGTTCAGTTCAAAGTCTATCTCTGACTTCCAGCTTGGCGTGAGTGGTCACCACCACAGCCCAGTTCTTTCTTAATGCACTCCGTATGAACAATTTTCTAGGATCTGGCGTGAGGCAGAACCTCTAAGAAGGAGTACCCCGGCTAATCGCAGTTCCCGACCTGACCCCTACCACACAGAGTAGCATACGATGTGATTAAGATCATGAATTACACCACATGTATCAAGCCTTCGGAAACGGGCTACTTGGGGGATCAGGTTGGAATTGAAAATCCTGATTTGCGGTCAACATATGTTCTTAGTGCATCGGTGGAATACTTACGGGTTCGCATCAAAGTTTTGCGCAGCAGACCACGTTTCGAAAGGATCTCATTTGAGAGACGTGTAGGAATACACCCCACACTACAAGTAGCAGTCCTTCCTTACACATATAGGCACTCGACCCGTGACGCGAATATCATTATTTCTCTCCAGTTACTTTCTGCGGCTTAACACCTTTCAAAACCAAATGGGTGTCGAAATAGACATGAGAGAAGGTCCACATATGGTGTCTACTGTTAAACAAAGCGGATGAAGTGCCATGGCCACACCGACTAAAGTCCATCGCTATTTCACTTCGTTGTGGCCATTCAAATATGACTTTCTCTCTTTTGCTAGGCGAGAGATCTTGTTGCAATTATGCGCCAGTGTTTCTACCGCTGCGTTGAGGATCGGAAGTATGAAATCCTGGTTCCATGGCTGCGAGGGAGCCCGGTAGGGGAATGCCTCGGTCACGCCAAAATTCCAGCCACTCTGTTTGGAATGGAGCCATGATTTGTGGTGTCCCACCACCGACCACATCGTGAGACCTATGGCTTGCCATCCGAGAATGAGGTGCTGTGCGGCCAAGTTACCGGTTCTTTGGGTCGGAATTGAGAGCAGTCTTAGGTTTTTCTCTGTAAACCCGCCAGTACTGCACTCCTCTGCAGCTTCCCGTATATAATGATGATCACACGCACCTCTCCTTCAATTACCATGATATTAACCGACTCTATTTCCTCCAATCTAAAGCTAGGCTATCCAGTATCCCCAAAACAAAAATGTCCATCCAGACGAACGGAAATGATCAGCACGTCGCCAGGTTCGGTCACGAGCTGAAGTGGCTGCACGCCGCAGAAACCCGGGGTCAGGTAGGGCTTGGGCTGCTCCATCAACACGAGAGGGAGCTTATACAGAACAACATGTTGGACGATGATCGCGAGGTCAGGATGAAGCTGCGAAGAAAGTTTGAACTGGGAATGGACTATTTCCTTGATGTGAAGAACACGCTTTTACTGTGGCTGGCGATGTGGGACGAACTGCTGGGACAGAAATGCCGTTACGACCGTGAAGGTATATTACCGGTGAGCCGGGAAATGCTGGATGCCTCATTCCTGTCCCTGGTTACACTTACCCGCAGGCTCAATATCGGCTCTGCAGATCCCTCTCTGGTGAGCTCCGAGTCGTTGTCGGCCATGTGTCATCTGCCAGGGCTGCCATGGCACGGGCGAGCCCCCAGGTGCCACGGTGACAGGAACAGGGACGGAACACCCCGATGACCTGGACACAATCTTAGCAGTGGATTCAAGCGATAACGAGATGTTCGATTCCGGATCGGATGAGTCCGAAAATGCCCCTGACGGCACGGGAGACAACGCAGATCTCACCGAAAAGGGGCAAAGCGGGTCCGACACCATTTTCGTTCTAGGTGACGTGGATGCTGAAGGTAACTTCGGATCCGACTATGTCGCAAGAGCTTTGGACCGCCGGCCGGAATGCTCGTCGGTGGAGATGCGGCGGAGGGGTCTCCGTCCTCGTGGCCTTGGGGGAAATGTCGCATCTATCATACCAAGGAAAAGGGCGGCCTATCAATGCGATGCTGATGCCGAAGGGGGACGAATGCTTAAAAGATGAGTTCGGAGGTTGATGCCAGATGTTCCTGGGCTCTGCAACCTTAAGCACCAACGAATTGTTAATTCTGCGCGCTCATGATGTACTGAGTCGTTGATGACGGTGAGGTTTTCTTAATGTTTTTCTGTTAGGAGGACTCTGTGTACCGTACTTTATGGAGATCAATTACCTCAAGCACGAGAGATTGAGTTCTCGGTGGCTTCAATACACGGGCTGGTCCCACATCTGTCAGTGCTATGCTGCGTTGCTAAAACTGCCGAGCACACGTTTTGACCCCTGCTCATATTCTAGAGCTGCATCTGCAATTGAGGAACGATCCGCTTTACTCATCATAAACAACACATATATGCGAATTTGATCTGGTAGGCTTGATTGGTCGTACTGGGATACCTTGACGGAAGATACAACCTGCGCAGGGTGTACGGAGGGCCTCTGCTATTGTGGCAGCCAGGCGGTAGCTGATTGGCCCGGAATGGATCTTACCTTGTGCAAGACCATACAGGATGGATCAAAACCACTAGTGCATGGTGTACAAGCTTCTTCGTCCTGGGATTGATGTCAGGGTCGGTGGATTCCACTTGCGGGCCGCGGCTTGCTCGTCCTCACCTCACTGCCCATAAGATGGGCGCATCTGTGACCGATCCAGGCTCGTCCTCGTCTACTGTCAGCTTTCAAGCACCGTCAGACAGCCTTTCTACTCCTTGCCGCTGTAGTCAAGAGGCACTCCTCGGCATCACCAACGATGTCATACGTGCACTTGCAAGCAGAGTAGCAGGTGCTGCTCACAGTCAACGAAGGGGTCCACTTCCTGTTGAAAATTGGGACTCCAATACTAACTGTTTCTATCATCGTGTTTCCACAGCTACACGTGTTGGTCCAGCTCTCAACAGCCCGGGCCCAATGTACCCGAAGACCTGCCAACCGGACAGCACAAGCACACCTGGGCATGGGTGAAATCACGGTGAGAGGCCTGGAACAGTAGACGATTAGCAGGCATTCGCCTGGCTGGATGGCAGCACCGTCAAACTCCCCGAAATCGTGGCGAGAATCCCTCTCACTTGGTGCTGCTGGATCGACTAGATATAGCACATTGGCGATCACGATGGGTTCTTGGCTCCAGCCGAGGCGGTACCTCGGCTTACAGGGTTTCATGCCAAAGTGGGAACGGCGCCTGCACTCTACCACACTGCTACACCAGTAGTCTATTCGGGCCTGTCGCCTGCGTGAGGTATATAGGCTGGCGCAGGTGCGCAACTGTGGCGGCCCATGATCCCAAAGGGGCTTAGCTTACGGAGTAACTGCTACGTCGGCCAATGGTACTACCGGCTCAGACTCGTTCGATTTGAACGAGTCTCGTCCGGGGCGCGATCCAAAACGCAGGGAAATAGGGTGCGCTTTGCAGTTCATAAAGCAGTGCAAATGCCCTACAAATTGTAGCTGACCCGGAGTACAGTAGATCTGCCCATCGACTGCGAATTATGGCGAGAATTGTCCCTCTGTCCTGCGTCATCTTCCTGCTCCCTCTCTTCATACGCATTGTTCAAGATGAGATATTCGGCGTCGATTATCCCTTACTGCGCGCCATGTGCGAAAAGATTGATATTGCGCGATGTTCTACCTGTCGGGGGCCATATAAGGTACTGGTCTGCTTGTGGCATATGGCAAGCAAAACTTTCTCATGGCTTGTTTGGGAGATGCCTTCTCGGTAAGCCTCAAATGTGTAACCCACGAGGTCGACTGGGGCCTGCATGATTTGTGCCCAGGAGACTAATAAGCTAGTGCGAGCAACTTGGGTCTGGAAACCCGACGGCGGTGAGAGCCTGATGACGGGACAGATGCAAAGGTAGTGAGACAAGACTATTATCGACGTGATTCGGGTCACGATGCATTGATATCGGATGCGTTCGAGATGGCAGGGCATCATGATAAAACAAACTTAGGATCTAGCTGGTTGAATATGCTGAGGTGGTCTCACTTGATCCAAGGCGTCCTTTGGGCTGTAGATGTGTCATAAAATAGTCTAAGCTTCTCTGGCGTTCTTCTATGGACTAGCCACGAGGTCAGGTCCTGCCATTTTCATTGAAGGTTGGTCACTTAATACTGTACAACTCATACGGTCAACAAAAATAACCCCTGGTGATCTTAATCAGCCATCATGCCTGCGGGAATGTTATATTTCCCTTGATCGAGACATATGGAGGGTGTTCGTGAACGTGCGGCGCCGGGAAAATCTTGCGGAGTGTCGAACGTTGAGAAACGACTCGTCGTCCACGCGCAGGACATCGTAGTAGACAATCATCAAGTGCTCCCATTCATGAGCCTGACTGTCCTCGCCGGTGCCGATAAACCTTCCAGATCTGCTGATATGTTTCCGTAATTTGTCGAAACTTAGGATTCTCTGCTCCCTGTCGCTATACACGACAACCTCGCCTTCGAGGATACAGCTTTGTTTAAACTTACACCAGGAAGTGCCCAACCCCAAAGAATTTTCGATGACACCGTGCAATTTTTTCTTATCTTGAGTACTATCTTTGCCACTCTTCGAGAATATTTGTATGCGGTCTGAGCCCCTCGAGAGGTCAATATGGATTTGGCAATATTCACCATCCATTTTGTTCTTAACACTCATAAAGCCCTTGCCCATCTCAAGACAATGCTTGATGCTGCGGCCTTTCAGCCACGTCTGGCGGCCGACTTTGACGCCGATTTGAGGTTTGAAAAGTCTTGGGAGGTCTTCGGAGTCCATCTCTCTGAATGTAACACGGCTGCGTTCTTGCTCCAGCAGCCGAGTCGCAACGGTAAAATCGTCGTGTATCCTCATAATGTCGGGCAAGAGGCGATGGCAGCTGGCATATACCAAGCGTTCCGGGACGATAACCGGTAGGAAACTCTTGATAATCAACCTTGTCGCCCATTTTGCCTCTCTTGCAGTAAGTCTGCGGTAGGGATGCCCAGGTACATGTACGAGACCTTTCGTACAGTGTACGAGTACGAGAAGGTTCGTACTCGTACATGTACTCGTACATCTTGAGTAAAAGTGACTTTGTCCAATTGCCGTTTTAGGTTTAGTGTCAGGAGCTGCCGGACCAAGAAAAGCTCACGATGGGATCAACTAGAGGAGAAGGACTGGAAGGAACTAGAAGACATATATGCAGTACTTCTGCCAGGAAGAGGAGGATACAATGGAGGGAAAAGCTATCGCTAGCTTCGTTGACGATAAGAATGTTAAAAATATCACGAGATTTGCGACAAATGAAGCTACAATATGTCCCAAAAGGGTAAGCCTAAAAAGTCGTACATGTACTCGTACAAGTGGGCATCCCTAGAACATCGACCGACACACGTATAAAGAAGAAGGCTGCCTCGCTCACACGTTGGATTACCTCGTGCCCCGTTCGGGAAGCCTATGGCGCCTCGCCATGCAGGCCGTCACTCTAGACGAAGAGGAGACTCTGGTCGTCGCTCTTGCCGGGACTTGCAAGGCTGAAGACGACCACTACCACATGTCGGCGAACCAAGATCAGCAGTGCCTGAACCTGCTGCAGCGCTTCCCCCCCGATGCCAAGGAGTACATAATCAACGAAAGGCTTGTGGGAAGGGGGAACGGGCCTTAGAGCAGGATGGCTAATCAACCCCCAGGCCCTAAGGATTAAGGTGTGGACGAATATCTATCTACGAATATGTCATTTTTTCCCCTTGGTCCGACCCTATATTCAAGCCAAGCTTG